>JABFQC010003673.1:0-13709 GCA_022817085.1 Psilanteris sp. ZL-2020 | reverse complement strand
ACCTTTATGAACACTTTTAAACATAGTGTTCTTAACACTTTTATATAGTCTTAATAACTACTTGTATGATCATGAATACAATGATTGATTGTTAGAACGAAAATTAACCATATTAGCTATTCGTCCCAACAATACATAATATTTATGAATATCATGAACAAAAATATGATTTGAAATACCATAAATATAGTGACTAACTAAAAGTATTGCAACTATAATCGAATGTTTACCATGACAATACACTTTTCTCTCAGTGTACAAAATGTTCTGATATCCAGTTGGAAATCCGCGTGATTGAGAAATCCGCGCAATATCAATTAATAATTAGGTTCGCGTGTGCATCGACGAGTCTTGTAAGTTTGAATAATTGCCTCATCCCCCGCGATTCAGTGCGGTGCATCAGTCTGTCAAAATGTCGACGCGCGTCAGTGAACAATTCTTGAGCGCGTATTTGCGAGCAATGCCGGGGTCTCTTTTGGACGCGATGTATCGTATGCTGTCTCAACGGGGTATACGAGCGTTCGCGTTGCGTAATTTGTCAAAATGTTCGACGTCACGCCAATGACACTACCATCGTCCCATAAGCAGGCCATTAGTCGCAGCCGTTACCGACACGAACACGTCTTGACACCAGTGCTCTCTAGCACTCTCTGACCTCCGGTCAACTGTCTCACGTTTTCCCGGAGGCTCGACGCGTCTGATTAACTTGATAATGAAATTACCGACCACGACAGATTCTCCTCACTCCCTCGTCACAATTTCGAACCACTCTTCTTTGACTCCTGACCTCTCTCAATGTCGCATTTTCCATGGAGCAAAAAAATATTGAAACGTAAACGAGTTTATACGAAAAAATAAAAAATTTATTATTAGGGGCGCGCGTGTGTGTCAAGTTTAGATGAATGTATGGAATATTATAAATATATATATTATTCAATATTTAAATTCAATTTTCTACATTATATATTATATTATGTATATAAAAATATTATCTTATTAACAATTATTGATCTTAAAATATAATTGAACTTCATTACTTCATTACATATGTTTGTAAGATCCACTGAAATTCAATGTTCAGAATTTTATGCACGTACGAATATACGTATTTTTTTAACGAATCAATATTTCGACAAATGAAATACGGCGATGAAATCCGTATGGATGATGATTACAAATTATATCGCAAATTACAAGGTTTGCTATAGTTTACTACTGAAATAGGATTTCAAAAATCCTATATATATATATATATATATATATATATATATCTCATTCGTTAATAAATATGAATGTTATTTTTCAAAAATGTATTTTTTGGATAGGCAGGTGTTTAATTTATTAACAATAAGTTGAAGACACATGAACGTGAACAACACTGAGGACATGTAATCGTGCAATTTGCGTTGTAAAATCTTTCACTTGTTCCGGATAAGTAGCGTTTGAATTGTGATCATGAAAAGTGTTATAATTTACAAGGAAGCCTATACGCATTATGCAAATTTAAGATTCGTAACCCCAGTTTCGTTATGTATTATATATATACATTTGCGGGTACTTAGCTATGTTGTCACATTTTAAATAATTGAGGTAAAGATAAATAATTATTATCTTTATATTAATTAATATTTTTTTAAATAAATCATTGAAAATAATAATTATTGTAAATTCGTAAGTGAATTACATAAAGGCCTTAATTATTACATTACTTATAAATAAACTAAGAAAATTTTCCATTAAAATTTCTTACTGATCCAAATTGCGCAAATGTTTGTCAACAATGAAAAATTACCGACATATAGTACGGTAAATCTGTATCGAAATTGCAGTAATATTTACTAATTTTTTGGAGGTAATTTATATTTGTTGACAAACATCGCGCACAATATTTTTTTGGCATAATAATTTTTAATGGAAATAAATCGCCGGAACGTCCCATTTTAATGCACAAATTATTTATATTTACTTTAGTTGTATATTTGTATAACTGTAAATTGTGTTTACCATTACATACCAATTATAATTATAATTAATTTAAATTTTATTAATCAAAACATCGGATAAAACAACTTATAGTAATTAAAAAATAAATGTTTAATCAAAATGAATAATGGTATTACAAGTATGTATTAAAGTAAATGGTATTATAACAAGAATTAATAAATAACATTGCACAAATGACAATAAATATTTTACGATCAGTTGCCCTTTTATGGTATTCTATTTTCTTATATCGAAGATCCTCGAAATAGCCTTATTATGTTCACTTTTTATCGGGTGCACACTAATAAAACCGCATAAATATATAGTTTGATTTATAATAGACTACCTACTATTCTTTACGTGATAATGATAAAAATAACTTAAGATCAAATTTTGTTGTGTTGAGTTAACTATATCAATGGTTCCACTTGGACAATTTCTTATATATTTCCCAGTAGGAAATAATCAAAGGCACAGTACTGGCCGATTATTGGCGCACCGGTAATTTTGTAAGGCAAACTTGGATTCGTATTGAGCCAGTTATTATGCATATAGTAATATTGCATAGAATATTATCAGAAAATCTGAAATAAAACAGAAATGTAATAAAATATATATAAGTTTAACTATTTCTACATTTATAAATATTAATAAAATAAAAAAATTGCTAATCATATATTTACGTTATCATATTTTACAATTTTAATTGCAAAAATAAGATAAAAATAAAAATAATATTTAAAAAACTAATAGTCTTAATGCCGTATTTTCAGATATGTGTATGGACCAATAAATAGTTTTTTATTTCAATCGAAGTTATGCTAAAAATGAAATATAATAAATATACTCTATTATTATTTTATATTTTTTTGATACACATAACTGATAATTATTTATGATTATTAAATATCCTTATCTTCTTGCAAAAATATATTTCCATAATAAACGATATATATAAATATATTGAAACGTATATAACTTTAGCACTTATCTAAATTTAAAACCCTGCAAGTAATATTTAAAATAATAAAATACTTAAAAAGTTTTAATTAATTGTACACAATAATAGAAATATACTAATAAATAATATAATATAATAAATTTCATAATTTATTTCACTTTTCTATACACACTTACAGTTTACGTTTTAATTAAACATACGCATTACGATTTAACAAAACTAGTGCAACCTTTTAATTAATGTAAGAGAAATTCGGTAATGACTAATACCTTCAATAAATATTTTTACACATATTCAATGACCAAAATTAAGTATAGAACATTTGCGATGATACTCGATAACAAGTATCGAAATTTTGGACATTCGCAGTGATATTCGATAATGATTATCGCAGTATCGGTTATTTGCCGCAATATTCCACGAAGGGCTACATAATATCGAATAATTATTATAATATCCGTCCCTAATATATATTTGTATATTTAATAAATTTAAATGGAATATGAAAATAAATATCTATTAAATCATATAAAAAGTGATACTACATCAAAACAAATATTATGATATTTTTTCAATGTATATTTCAGATACAATGTATTTTGAAATTTTTAATGAAAAATTACTTAAAAGTGTAAAATTACATTTTTTCATTATTTTGTCTTTTGTTTATTTTGTTAATATATAAGTATCATAATTTCATACTTTTACACCAACATAGTATATTTCTATATCTTATTATAAAACTATATGTTATCAGTTTTACATTTTGTCCGTCAATAAACACATATATACTTAAATTTCATCAACATCATTCTAGAGGATAACTTTAATGGACAATGTAATAGTAAACATATACTTAATGGACTCTTTAACATGATGTTTACAGACCTAAAGAAGAATGAATAAAAAGATTTATATTTACTCCACTAAATGTGAGAAGTCTATATAGTTTCAATCAGAAAATCTCCTATACAACAATCGTGTATTATTTAACCTACATGTTACTTCTTTTATTTATAAGAGGCACAGAACAATACTTCTTTTATACAATTATAAGTATACAATTAGTGTCAATAAACTGCAAAATTATATTCTACAACTAACCTATGTATAGTATACTTCTGAAAAACTGAAAACTAAAAACTTTATTTAAAGTCGTTCATTTATTTCAAACATATTATAAGGTTAAATTAATTAATTTGTTTTTTACTTAAAAAAAAAACAAAAATGACATCTTATAATAACAAGTAATATATTTTTATACTACGCGTATATTGATTATAAACATAACAGAACATATTAAAAACCTACCGATATATATTTAATACATCAAACTGACTTAATTAACATAATCATATTCATTTTTGTTGTGATAATGCATTGATTATTTGAAATATACATAATTTATTGCAAATGTTTCTATTTTTCTTTAAAGCATTGCGCCATTAAAATTATATTATGAATTACTCAACAATAAATATAGTCGACCAAAGAGCTAAAAAACTGTTAATTTTAAAACATGTTAAGTCACAAAAAATACAGGTCACATCCTCTTTATCTTGCATGTCTACTTAGAGCGTGACAGTGATACGAGGCAAACCGCATTCCCTTATTGGTACAAAAGTAAGAGAATTTATTTCGGATGAAGTCGGTCAAACGATAATTTCATTCATACAATAAACATTGTTTATTCATGGAATCGCGAAATAGAGTCGCGCTCTTTCCCCTGAAAATACCACGTGTCATATAAATTTTCCAATTCGGCACTTTAACGTATGCAAATTACACTACCGCTCTTGCCTGTAATGCACGCGTTCATAAATCAACCTCCGGAATGCCAAAAGTTATTAAAAAACAAGTAGAGCCATTTCCGGCTCTCACTTATCGCAAAATCCGTCTGTCCAAATAAATCCATTGTTCACGAGAAAAGCGTCAGAGTTGTGAAAACGGTCAACAGGAATTACATCTGTCGGACGGTTTTTTCTTCACCAAATTCGTACCTTCTCGGTTTCCTTTGATTAATTCCATTCGTCTTCTTCTTCGCGTTTTTATTCACGACTTCAAGATTTACTGCTGTCCGTCAGTTGCCATGGATACGACGCCAGCGAAGCGTAACGTATACCGAACAGTAATTCCAATATGGAATCGTCCACCCAAATGCAACATTAAAGTGTATGTCCACTTTCTTCAACAGTTAGAAATAGATACAAATTAACTTTTACCAAATTTACGAAGCTGTCACTTGCAACAAAAAAAGTAACCGTTGCCGTCGTCGTAATTGATATATTATGTAGGGAAAATAAATGATATTCAACGAGCTTGCGCGCAAATAATTGTTAAATAAAATACTGATAATTTAATGACTTATAAATAGTAATAACAAGCTTGATTAAAATGATAATGAATTTAATTTAATTTCAATTTCATTTGCAATTGTTATGGAAAAAAGTATGAATCGATATTTGCAAATGGATTAAATATGAATATAAAAACTTACATAAAATATGCTTGATATTAACATTGAACGAAGGAATGTGTCGAAAAAACTAACTAATAATAAGTTTTTTTTAAAAAAAAAAAATTTTTTTTATAATGTCGAGAAAAATTGCTGCTGTGTTACGAGCTGATTTAATTTCAATTAATTTGATTACAAGTGATAAGATGATTCGATTATTTATTTATATTTTTTTTTTGTTAATTCGAACGTTTAAACATTTAAGGTGGGCGGAATGTTTGATATCAACTTTCAGAAGTATTCACGAGGATTGAATATTGGTGATTATTTCATGTTTATATATATATATTTTGGCACGTACGCGATTCTTATTAAATTTCTTGTTAAACGTCACCGAATAATGTATTAAATTTCTTATTTCCTTTATTTTGAATGTTTTAGTTTAGAAGCGGTACGGAATGTGACATCAGCTAAACACGCGTACGAAATTTTAAATGAAATCCAGATTATTTTGATTTGAAAACTATAATGCATTATACGTAATATGACAGTTGCTTAAATGTGACACGCATTGTGTGTGATGAAAACGAATTACCTTTTTCAATCGCAACTGTCAAAATCGGTAAACATGGGAAGTCTATATAAATTACCGGATGTCCATATATATATGTATAAATAGGAATAGTATGTGTGTAAATAATGAAAAATTATATAGTGCACTGTATGTATTTAATGTTAGTTTTAAATAAATGAACCGGTAGCTTGTTTAATGGGACTAAATGCAACTAAGATATAGATAATATAATGAACTAAATCCATTAATATATATAGATTTAATTTCTAGGAATTTATTGGAGGGTCATATCGCAATATAATTAACGTTTCTGCATCTTTCTTATTATACGAACAGTCACTAGTCTCATTCAAGCCCTAAATCCTATTCCCCTAATTTTCTGAGCAACTCAGATTATTAAATTTCCATTAGACTTTTGATCACACAATTTTCGTTTGTATTTTTGCGAATTATTTTGTCATAACAGAAAATTTCTCTATAATTATATTTTATATAAATAATCTATAAATAAATAAAATAAAAGTTATTTTAATATATATGGTCCAATATAACGCATTTTTATATCTTGCATCTTACTTTTGCATGAACCGTATTAGCTAAATTTTGTTAAATTTGTTCACAATATTTAATGAGACAAAATGGCTATAGGATGTATATTTAAAAAAACGCGTATAACGCACTTGATCATTTTATTATCTATTGTCCTATTTTTTCATTTATAACGAAATATAAAAAATTTAATTTTATCTTAACTTTAGTGTAAATACTTTCTCAATTAATTAAATATTTAAAATTATATTGTCTTATTTTAGGAATTAGATATTGCTGTTATTAATAAACTTCAAATTTTTTTTACATTTACTCCGTAAGATCTTTTTTAATATAAATTCCTTGAACCCGGTTTTCACTAACTAAAAATATTTATTGAAAATTTCATTGTGTAAAATGCATTTCAGCTTCATTCAATACAAAGAAAGCGTATATTTACTAAATTTATTTTAAAATTTAGTACTTTGCAAGTTTCCCAAAGTAACTTCAATGTGCATTAAGATGAGCAATAATAAACGAAAATTTGAAAAACGTGTATAAAATAAATCAGCGTTATTTATGATGTATCGCACAATTGATTTCCCTGGTAACATAAATTTTAAAGTGAAATAAGAACATACTCCATTTGTCAGAGCTAAAAAAGGAATCACATTACTAACATTGATTGCACTTTATTATTGTAAATGTATTATCTATGAATAATGCAAATAGACTGTTCTAATATAGCATAATTCCTAAAAATTCATAATTAACAAATATATATATATATATATCGATATATACTTGAAGACATTATAAGTACATACTTATAAAGACCGAAATCTCAATAAAAATAAAGTACAAAATTTTGTATTTTTACGAAAAATATCATCATTTTTACCATATTAATTGCAATGATGGATTCCAATTATAAATTTTCATTCTACATTTGTCACGAAATAATTCGATTAAACGTTTCATAAAGCGGAGAACATAAAAAAACGTCCTCTATATATAATTCACACAGTTTATATACATAAAAACATATATCAAATATTTTTTCACAGCCGAGGATTTCAAACTAGACTATATTCTGCAGTTTTATTACAATCCTGTTCGAGAATGTATTTTCATCCTAAGCATGATTTACAACTTTAAAATTAACCACGATTTTGGATGATATGGAAAGTAGCAATAAATGCACTATAAATTGGAATCTATCACCAAAACAATGAATGAACTATAAATTGGCCATTTATTATGTACGGTGTAGGATCCAAACCTTTTGTAATATTTCAGCATAATCATTTAAATTATTCATCCAATAATATTAAGGATAACAGCGGAATAATAAAGGCGAGGTATTATTTTTCAGCAAATATTTTGCGCGATCGATGCCATTTAATTCTATCGATATGACAAGCACCGATTCCATAATATGCTGCTAATGCGAATTAAATGAAAATATAACACTCTAAACGGAGCAACATTAACACGTGATTCGCAAGTTAAATTAGGAGTTGCGAGTCACAGCATATGCAACATACACATGACGCTCACAATTCATTATTTAATTTCCACGCTTACTCGATCATTCTTGGAAAACGTTGCATTAGATCAGGTACAAGGGCGGATCTGTCGGAGTATGGCAAATGACGAAAATGCTAATAGAGAGTGACGTTGGATGATTAATTAGTACCAAATATGACTCGCTTTACCGCTAGTTACTGTTCCATTCTGTGCCCTCAACTGCAGCTACTATTAACTCATTTATCGATCAAACTGTTTTCCAGAAAGTAATGCCAAATTATGATTCAAGCGCGCCATTCCTCTATCAAAGCCATAATAATTGGAGGTTAAGTCGAGACAATCAGCAAATGTCCTAAAATTTGCGTCTGTTTGCACTGTATGCTTCCATATAACCGCTGTTAATTCATGTCGGAATGTATTCGAATAATCACAGCGGTTGCTGCTTGCAGTCTTTAGTTATTGATAAAATTTAGAGAGGTAATTAATTTCACAACGCTGTAACTATGGTATAATTGTTTCGGCTAATAAGATTTTATAAACGAATTTCACGAAATATATTAGTTACGTGTACGCATATATAAACATTCAGGCAATTGATATTTGTAGAATTAATTATGGTAAAGTTCGTTTAAAAATGCGCCGGTAGTCTCGCGTTCAATCAATTTTTCCTGATTAGAAAAGCTTTAACTTTGCACTAACAAAAGATTGGAATACACCTTTTTGACTTCAAAAACCAGGGAACGTCATTTTATTACCGTTGTTTGCAGCCTTAATACAGTTTGTCTTGATTATACCTTTTAATATAATTAATTCCTTGATAATTAGAAACATATATAAACAAGCTTATCTGACGAAGCAAAGAAAGCCATAAAATTTTGATTTGTTTAAATTTTAATTTTTCATCGGTATCATCAATTTGATCAAAACACGTTTTTTAATCAAAATGCATACAAGTCAGAAAAACGCCGATTAAAATAAATAAAAATATACTCGCACGTACCACGGTGTTCAAGGAGTTTTGAAATTCGCATAAACAAAATACACAAATTGACCGATTCCTATCTTAAGATAATTACCTACTCTCGAAAGTTCAACCACCAACCCATAACAATATCACTTATTTTATTATATTAACACTGTCAATGTTGACGTTCTCTGAACTATCGAACACCCAATAAGTTATCGATTAAAGCTGCCCTCCGCGTGATCTCAGACCCGAAGAATAACGAGCCTGATACGAATATATTGGTTTATACTGGAATTATAATCGACGCGCGTTTTTGGCAGCATTCCTCTGTTCGGCAATCCGCGACTGCATCGGCAATTTGGTACGTCTCGTAAGACCAAAACAACGGCCGCGCGCAACCATTAATATTCCGATTGCGGGTACTTTTCTTGCAATTGCGTTTTTATCCGGACGAACTCTCGACTCTCGCACTTTTCGTTAACTCCCGACCGAGATGAACTCCGCGCGGACAGAAAACAAAACCGATTTTTCCTTCGTTTTCTTTTTTTTTCCAAAAAAAGTAACGCCAATCGTAAGAATCGAAGGCTCGTTTTTGTTTGATGTTTGCAGATTTGCCGTTAACTAACAAAGGCGCGTCAGAGGTTGGTCTTGATTTATATCAAAAGTGGTGTCGTTTATTATCGGCAACATTGGATGTGGGCATGCGTGAAATTGGAAACGCAGACAAGCGTCCATGCAAATTTAAACCGTGCAACCACGTCTGCTATTAACCCGGCGAACAAAGATTCTTGACCATTTTATCGGTTGCCTAGCCTAGAGCAAAATCAGACGCAAGTATAATCGTTGCTAAATAGCTCGCGCGGAGTTATTTCGTTTCGATTTAATTCATTTGCAAACGTTCCAGTTTTGCGTGTCTGATTAATTGCCGTAACTTGTTTGAGCCTAGAAAACATTCATCTTTTGTGTGCTGATAAAAGTTATGACGGAGTAAAACGATTATTGTGGTGTTCGTGGTTTCAGCAGGTACTGGGTTCAACATTAATAGCACGTGGGAGCGAGGGGGAGACAGAGAGTGAGAGATAAACAACCAAAACAGTTTACTGCGTGACCAAATTCTTTCCCGTGGAAGCAATATCTGAAGCTCGATGCAATTTAGCGAAAACAATTTTGCATAGAGCTGATATCAAATAAGAAATAATATCAATCATTTCGAATAAGGAATAAAATCCAATCAACGAATTTAGGTAATCGTTTGGATTTTTTTTATGTTTTTTTATGATTAAAAACAAATATATACTTTGCACGACTTCGTGGCCTTTGTATTGCTACAGCAATTCAAACACATTGAATGTTTCTCTTGTACTTTTATCGTTATTAAACAACTGGGTTTTGTTTTGAAAATAACAATAAAAGAGATTTTGTATGATTAACAATTTTAATAGCATGCATGTAAAATGATTATACCGAAAAAATGACAAAATGTAAATAGGGAAAAGATTAAGGGTGCTCTTGAGAATTCAGTAAAAATATCTATAGAATGTAATAAATCTATACAGTCATGGATAATATCAAATAATATAATAACAACAATATAATATAAGTAATTTTTGTATTGATAGTACGATGAAAGTGTAATTATAACGCGTTGCATGTAATTTCATTCGGTTTATTATTGTATAATGTAAATTTGTTCAATTTGTACAAAGTTTAATATTGTTTGAAATTGCGATAATATGAAAATAAATGGTTAATTGTATTTATATTTAAACGTTCAAGAAAATACTGCAGCTAATTTATTTGTGTTGCTTGTAACTAGTTTTTTTTTCATTGATCTTCTATCTATTCACGCATACATTAATTTCAATTCGAAATAAATTAATTACTGATTAAAGTTTATTAAGGATTATTTACTATCTCCTGTTAATGTAAGTCTCTATATTGCTAAAAGAAAATAACATTTGCTTCGATTCTAATAATAAAATCGACATTGATAAATTAATAAAACAAGCCTACTTGATGATGACATTTAGTCCGAAAAACTGACTACGGTCAGTGGTATCCAACAAAATGACAGGTGGAATTTCAGTATATAATAATTTGCCTTACGAGTGCCGCGTTATAATAAATATCTTTGTACATTAATTCCTTCTGTAAGATGATGATATCTGTCTTGCACAGAATGATTTGAATGTTCAAAGAAGAATATTTGAATTTTACTATGAAAAGGGTAAAATAAAATATGTCACTGTCGGGATTATAATAAGTTTTACAAGTTATTGTGCCAAAAATAGAATTCATTTATCTGAATAGAACGATTCCGTTTACCAAGTTTTCACAAAATAATTAAAATAAATAATTAAAAAAACATGTTTTTGTTACAAATCAATAATTAATTAAAACCAAAGGAAACAAATTTAAAATCTAGGCATGCTTAAATTTGATCCTACAAATCATAAACGTTGGTATTTAAATGTCAAATAATATTTTTAAAATATAACGATTGTTATAGCACTATTTAGTTTAATTCTTACAATTTTTAATTTTTATATAATCAAACTAATTTTAATTTGCCCATTTTGTATCATTTATTATTATTATTTTCATGTTTCAAAAAAATATGGTAATTATTTTAAACGACTTTATGCAAAAACACAACGAATTGTAAACTAATCTTGATCGTAAAATTTAAATTACGATGAATGATTGTATTCTTATTTGAAGTTAACAAAAATACAATCAATGAAATCGAATGTAATAAATTAAACATCACGGATGAGTCCTAATTACACTTTTATCGTTATTGAAAGCATCTGGATAACGGAAATAGAATCGATAACTAATTAAATTAAACTTCGAGTTCATGCTCACCTTGATTTGTCGGAAAATGTCCAACAGTGAAACCAACGCACTCGTTACGTCTGAAAGAAATAACATCTTAAAATAACAAAAAATAAAAATTCCACATTCAAATATGTGTAAAAAATAATCTAAAATTTCAATAAGCTGCATAAAAATAGTTCTGAGTAAATTTAATTAAATTTGTAGTTAATGTTAATTTAAAATATCTACGCGATGCAAGAATCGATTAAAATGAATTAGTAATATCTTTTATAAACTAATACTCAAATAATTTATTCAGATTACTTATAATTTTGTACGCAATGGTACTATTTCCCTTTTATTTTCAAATATTTTTAATATTAATATTATCAATCCTTCATTATAATATTCCTCAGTGTACATAGCCTGAAATTCTTTAGTTATTCAATGAAAGCAAAATCCCTCATTCGAACATATACGTATAGTTGACTCATGCTATTTTCGATCGCGAAAATGCACCGCGATACCAATTCGCGACCGAGTTTTGCTCCGTACCGATTACGTTCCACCGCATAACATTGACCCGTTTCGCTAAACGAAACGCTATTCCCAAGAGCCAAAGCTTCCGACTGGCGCGCAGTCACTTATCCAATACAATCGGTCAATGCTTCATGATTTATCAGCCATGCAACGATTTCAAGCCGCTTTGGGAATACAATGACGGTATTTAAGTTTATACATCAAGTGTTGTCATGTGATTCATAAATTTATTTCACACTTTAGCGGCGCTTAATTAGTATAACAACAGGCTGCAATTTTTATTCCCAATTTATGCGCGATTATTCGGCGCTATTCAGACGGGTTACGAGTTTATGTATTAATTATTGACATAAATTAAGTTCGTTCGTTTCATGTATGTCAGTTTTTATCTGTAACCTTTACATTTCAATAAGTGTAAATATACGCGCGTGCACGAACGAATCACAAAACGCAAAATTTAATATTCATGGTAATCAAAGGGTGACAGTTTTATCAGTTATTACTGTAATGTAAAAGACAGATTAGATTCCAACAAACTGAGGTGATACACTTTTATACCCGCAGTATTATTTTCGAATATGCTCTACCGCGCAAAATAACCACAAAATTATCATTTTACTATTATAGTTTGTTGTTATATCTGGCGGTTAAGATAAAATGAACTTAGAATACACCAATCTAAATGTGACGCAATAACTGCGATCTTCTATGGTTTATTTTCCAAAACAAATTCAGTATAATGTTTCAGGTTTGTTTCGTACAGCTAATTATAATCCGAATAAAAATGTATTCGCACACTTGGTGTACAAAACTACACAATTCGATCGATATTGAATCGTTATCCCGGTTGATGTTGTCAACACTGGTCAACTACGTTAGACTAGTGTTAAAGTGATAGCATCGGCAAACACGCAGACCACGTGTGTTATAAATATGTCTGTTAATATTGTAATTATCATTTAACACCGTTTTAATACTAATTCACGCCGCTATTTCACTATACCAGGAAAAATATAATTTACCGCACTGAAATAATTAGTTTTACTGTGTTAAATATTATTATTTATTCATTTTCGTATCATTTCGTACAGTTTTTAAAATGTAATATATGATTTTGATTTATGTAAAACAAAACTTGTAATTATCGAAAAAATATATTTTTGAATGAAATATCAATAATATGAAATAAACGCTAAAAATCAATGACTATTAAGATTATTTATATTTGTATGAGCCATGTCATAGCGTTCATTCTGCTATTGCGTTATTAAATTTAAATTAATATACAATCAATGCAAGTAGTCGTAAACTGTTCGCCAATAGTAATCCAATGTTGGCCAGTGCATATACC
>JABFQC010003672.1:0-13714 GCA_022817085.1 Psilanteris sp. ZL-2020 | reverse complement strand
ATGTTGCGTTTGTGGTCTGGTTGGTAGTTCGTGTGTAATTTGTGTTCTTTATGGGATTTTGTGAGCGAATTTTTTTTCCGGATGACCCTTATTGGTATTTCTCACCCTTTTAGAATTGCGTGTCATAGTTGTCATTAAACTCACTTGAAATAGACCAGATGTAAATCTTTTGTTGCCATGATGCCACATTAATATTGAAAATATTTTGGTGCAGTAGTGTGGGTAATTTTGCAAACGTTGTAATAAAAGAGATGTTACAATTTCAGTTCAAATCGTAATTAATCATAACAGTGTTTCAATTCATTCATCATTTAAAGTTTTGAAAACGAATATGTATTATTAATTTTTTTACAATTTTTCATTTCTAATTTTCTTCAAGTCGAAATGACTATCCGGATGGTATTATAGGATAAATGTATTGCATTGGTGCTTATTTTTTAGTTTAACTTTATTTGCATTTGTGGTAAAAATGAATTATTTATTCTTTCAAATGGAAATTGTATATTTAGTTCTTTTCTTAAATTGAACAATTTTACGACTAAATAAAAATTACTATATTCAGTTTAGTCGCGTGTGTGTGATGTTTGTTCTGCGTGTATAAGTAGATATGAATATACGTAATTTTTAGTAAAATAGTTTATATAAAATGTTTGAAATATCCTTAAAAATACAAAAAATGGCATAATATTTGTTTAACCCTAAGCGTCATCAAAATATTTCACCCTAACATCGTCATTTTTTCTGTGTACGTCATTATTCGATCATCACGTTCTTATAAAATAAACAAAACAGACGCGGGTGAATTATCACAGACATAGCGTTATTTTATTAAGTCGACAAGAAAAATGTTAAAAATTATTGTGCGTTTAATAAGGATTTTGCGCACAATATCTTCGAAATGTTCTTTTTTGTGCGGAGGAATATGGATCTGACGAGTTTCGAACGAAGCATTCATATGCTTGTTGAGAGCTAAACGTGTTTGTAATGATACTTTGCAAGTTCAACGTATTGAGTTATATCACAAGTTCATTTCGTGCAGTAGGCTGTAAACCGTGCACGTTTTTTGCATTTTATCTCACTTAGACGCTCATTGATTTAGTGCCTCCATTCTTGTAAGCGACGAAGGAGCGGTAGATCGTCTCACGAATCATTAATTACATCTTTGTACATAGTAAAAAACAATAACACATTGAAAGCATATTAACAAATTCAGTATTTGTCATAACATATACATATATGAGAATGTGTTTGTGATATGTATATGAGAAATAAAATATAAAATAGATTTTACACTAACGATTTTGTAATCAATTTATCCACTTTTGAAGTTAATTTACGTTAATCATTTGATTGTTTATTATTAAATATTACATATAAATAATTTGGATTTGAATCATAAATTAAAAGAGTTAATTTTTAATACGCTTTAAAAATAGGTTTATAAAATTTCAATCGTCGAAGATAACTAAGGTATACAATTACAATTATAAATCAATATAAAAATTGGCAATTAATATAACCATCTTGATAATTATAAATATGATTAAATATAATAAACTATATACGTATGGTTAAGAATAAAAGATGCGCGTTTTGTAAAGATATGCAAAAATTCAGTATGAAATATGTGGAAAATTATACTTAAACGAAGGATTTCAAAATGACAAACACTGAATGTAATGATAATCAATACATTTTTTTCGCAACGCTGATCTATCCGTTCCCGTTTTAACAGTATTTGAAAATTTGGAATTAAAAATTATTTACTTTAATTTTACAAATATGATTCTCAGACAAAGTGTCTTTCGAAGGTGAGTCTATAAACATGAACAATTTATCATTTTTCTTTGTACACTTTGCCATCCCTTTCGCGAGCATATTTGTCTGAGATAAATTTTATTATGACATTCATCATATTTTCAGCTTAAAATTTAAGTTTCGAGTTAAGAATTAATTTTGTATTATATATAGATGTGAAGTTTGATTTGATGTCACGTAAAAAATCACATTCTTTAAGGCATTTACCGACTGCTTACTTTATTCGTGACATCAACATTGATGTATGTATTATTGATATATAGTTACGATGGACATTTACCGCATTCAGAACTTCATACGATCGCACTATATATAATACTGTATAATTTGGACAAAACATGCTCGGAGAGAACAATTTTATTACAAGCTTAATTCAAATCTGATACGAACTTTTAAATAAGAAAATTTCAATTACGTATGCAATAATTAATTATACATTTTGTTATGTTATTAACAAATCATTGATCATCGTGACGTTAAACGGCGTTCATTGTAGATACATTTTCATACAAATATATCGTAAATTAATATACATACATGTACGAATTTATAACAGAATTTTAATAGGTTCAAATTAACATACATTGGTTTCTCTCCGTGTAATATATAAAATAATCACGAAAGTACTGTCACGGTCAGATATAGAAATTGCAGCAGCTTAAGTAGATGATTGCACGTACACATAACCGCCGTTCGGGAAAGCAAATTAATTATAAAACATTTTTGTATACTTTATATGTATAATTGTCACGTGCTGTCATCACTGCAAAATTAGTATTAGCTATGAATTCAGGTTGAAGTAAAAGCATAATATAAATGTCACATTTGAAATGAGTTACATCACATTGTAATAATTGCGAAATATTATGCTCCTACAAAGAACTGAATTTATAAATGATTGAATCAGGATTTGAAAAGCCTCAATGCCATCCACTAAATTTGCTATTTCTATGAAGATATAATGGCTTTCGGTAACGTTTTAAAGCATTTAATGATTAAAAATTGTTTCTCGTCTATTTCATTGGTTTTTATAGCATTTTGATCGAAAAAATCATTGTAGAGTTCAATACAAATTGTCTATATAGTCTCCATTTCTTACCAATGTAAAAACACCCGAACCAAAATAAACCTTCTTCAGAAGCCACATGTCTTCCATATATAACAATGCTCTAGTTTTCCTAGACTAGAACTTTGAATCAATTTTGAAATATTTGATGACTATTTGTTTTCGTTGTTGTATATTTAGGTGTTTTTGTTGGAAGAGCAACGCGTCGAAGAAACAAACCAGTCAGCGGATGAAAAATCTTATGTCTTCCTTTTATATCCATCAACAGTTTCATCGGCGCACTATCCGGAGTCGTACGTTGTCAGGATTCATTTGAAGGTTTTGGTGGTTGCTCTTTTGGTGCACAGAATGCTTCTTCATTGTATTTCTAGCGTTTTATTTCAAGACGCTCCTTTAAGTTCAAGGTAAAGAAATAAGAAAATCGTTTTTTTGTTCATTATTATATTATTTTACTCCATATATACATTATTTATGTTAATTATTTTTTGTTCACAATAAAATTGTTTTTATTTAAAAAATAACTGTTCTGTTAAAATAATAAGAATTATTATTATACATTAAAGTAGTAACATTTTTCTCACTGCTTTTTTGATTTAATATTTTTAATTTAATAGTGTGTAATCATATTGCTTATCAGAACCAAGACACAAAGTAATAAGATGTATTGCTAACAGTTTCAGTATGTCGCAGTTGCTTATAAATTCTTTGGCCCCACCGCCTGAGAAAAAATCTTCCAATACTTTAAAGCCTTCGCATGTGAATATTTTTTATATGGCTCTGGATCTTTCTTATGCCTCTGCAATGAAATTTGACGCCCGACCTGGTCTAAAATTTCTCATCCAGAAGGTTACCAATCTGCAACGACCAGCGAATCTTTACCGACAAGCAGCGACCTCGCGTCTCACCAAAATCACCAGCTTATTTGAACTGACTCTACGAGAAATTGAAAGTCTGGCCGCTGACATAGACACCGTTAAAAGCCTTTTAAATTCAAATCAAAATACCATTGACAATAAGTATCGAATTTTACATAAACATCTGCGTCTTCTACGGATAACTTTTAATGATATAGTTAATGTATATGTGGACATCATTAATGACTCAGATGGGAAGTATACTCAAGTGGATAACTTTTTTGAACGAAAAATCTTCCTGTTGGTATCGCAGCCGGAAGATTTTTCTGAAATTAATAGCGATGAATTACGAGATTTAGAGGGAGCGACCGCGTTGCCATCTACTTCCAAGACTTGTACAATAAACACTGTAGATGAAAATCAAGAGTATGACATTGGAGATGATGTTAATTACGAAGGTGAAGAAAGTGGACCCGACGAAGAACTAAACGTTGATTACGACAAGGAAAGAGACTACAAACCATTTAGATTTTCGGATTTTGCGACAGAGGGATACTCTACTGATTCTGGTCCTGAATCTGAACCGGAAACAGATTACTCTAGACCCGTTTCTAGACTCGGATCGGTCAGTGAAAGGATTTACTATGTAAACCGATCTGGAAGGACATCTAGTCAAAGGTACTATTCAGCATTAATTATAGAATGTTTAATATATCATTGTTTCTATTTTTAATATTATGTTCGTTTTTATCTATGTTATTATTGTTATGTCGACTTAATTCTCATTTTATGTTATTCTAATTATAAATTGTTTAAGTGTAAAAATTAGTATAATTTTTAATGTATGATTTACACGTGATTGTTCAAATAATGTGTTATTAGAAATTAATATATCTATTTTTTTTGTTTTTTTGTTTTTGCAGCGAAAACTATGTTGAATCCAAGCGATATCTTTATACACCTGACCCCCCGAAAAGCGCTTGCTCGACCTCGAGTCGCGACCGATATCACTACAGATACAGTAGTCGACCTCGCAGTACGATCGATTCTAATATTTACGAAGAGAAATTCCCCACCGTCTCTCATTCCATCACATTTAATTGTAACGAAAATATCGTTTATTTTGCAAGTGAGATCGAACAACACAGAAAAAGACATCACTTGAGTCGGAGAATGAGTGACGACTGTCTCATCATTCGCCGAAATAGCCGGAAATTCGAGTCGGACAAGACAGACTCATCGTCCTTCCTTGTTTCTTCCACTACATCTTCTCCGTACCGTTCGAGATCAGTTGTTGAGTTGTCGAAAACTTGTGACTTAGATCAGGAATACTTCACGCCCATTTCCTCTGCAAAATTCGAAGACGTACAAATTCAAGTGCAACGAGTTTCGCCGAACTCGGACCCAATGGATTTGAATACTTTGTTGGCAGATTATGAAAAGAGCAAGCGGAGCTTCAGAACAAATCCTTTCCTTAAGAACGATGACAGTAAAATCAAGGATTTCGATGATTTCGAAAGCAAAAAGAAAAGTTTACCAAATAAGGATAGTGAAGCTAGGCGTCAAGCTTGGGCCGAAATTTTGGACGCTACTTTGGATTTGATCCTGCAATTTTCGGTATAATACTTTCCATTTAAATCAATTAATTACTCGGAAGATAATATTATTTTATATTTTAAATTTACACGTTTTGTTGTCAATTCAAAGTACGTTAAAGATAATATTTTTTTGTAGAATTTAAATAAAAAATAGAGATAATATTAATAAATAATCAAACAAGGTTCCAAGTATATAGTCAGTGTTTTATTATAAAATAATTTGTTTATTAATTCAGATTATTACAAATATAGATCATATTTTTACATCCTACAAATTTAAAAGATAGCTCTATTTTAGTGTATTAATTTTATAAAATCGTTTTTCTTCATTAATTTTGCAACTGCTTTGCAGTTATCTGAAATTGTGTATTAAGATAACAGTAATTTAAAGGACGCGGAGTTTTGCTTGTAATCTGGAATTGAGGTTGTCGGAATTTCGCGTCTGGATCATTAGAGATAATTTGACTGTACGGGACAAATTTGTGTTGCGCAGGATGAGCGATTGGCGCCGTTACTTCCGGTCCTGGTGGGCGGCGTTAGGATCTTGACGAGACAGCACGCGGTCGACCCGCATCTCAAGAAAAGGCTCTCGGCGTTATTCCATCGTATCGTAACGCTTTACGGTTTGACGAGTCATTAAACGATCGAATGCTTTATCTTCGATGTTTTTATGTTAAATGTATTTACTGGAGCAACAGTATTCGTTGTGACACATTATATAATATATTAAATATTTAAATTTCAAATTGTACATTTTACTTGATTATCATTCTAAACATCGCAGACTAAATAAACAAATCTTAAATCTTATGGTTTGAATCGTAAAAAATGATTGTTATATGTGTGCTGATATAATGTACATGTAAATCGGATATATTTGAACTTATTTTTTGTGCAAAACTATGTATATATTAAATGGAATGAGTGATATTGTAAGCGCTTTTAGTAGCACACTTTTTTATGTTTTTATGATCTAACCTCCGATTTTCTATCAGAAATGAAACAAGAGTTCCCTAATAGCGTATAATATTAAATAATATTTTAGATATATTATAGGTGTATTACAATATACCTATAATATCAAATAATATTGCAGGTATATTACGCGCTAATAGGATTAGTGAATACTTTTTTATGTAACTTAGAAATATTATATGTAATATATGATTTTATTTAAAATATTTATTATACAGTTAATTTCATATCGTTAGATTTAATTTAACAAATGTAACATATTTATAATTCAGTTTTCTAAAAAGTAATAAATTTAACATGTCGTTTAACATTGCATTTTATTTGTTGATATGTATATACTCTTCACTGACAATTGATATCATTATATTAGTGATAGTACAACTTTGACGCAACTATAAATAATATACGAGAAAATAGTCGTGACATGCAAACTTGCCATAGTAAGTGATAAATATATATTAGTTAAATTTTTAACTAAAGTATATTTACAATTTATTTTAAATTTGCTTTGAACGGTCCTACTGTGTTACTAAACTGAAATAATATTAATTTTATTACAAGTTGTTTCAATTGCGATTGAGCCTTATTGATTATGATGATGTGCATTTTATTCAAAGATATATAATAATGAATGTTAAAAATAAAAAAATACTTCTTTACAGTTACATACAATCCAAGTATGTATAAACACATCGATATTAATTATTGAATATTTATAAAATATAACTGTTGTTAGTGGTTTCGCCTTGAACCACTGTATTGAACGTCGGTATTTGGTTTCAGCTAGTTTGTCATTTTATCACTTTGTCACACTTCGACGGTGAGTAACTATGTGCTTGACGTAATCATATTTTATAGCTGTCAGGAAACAATTCGTGTCATTAATGTTAATTAATATTGGATTACTATTGGAGGGTCACGCGTCAAAAAGTAATGCACAGACCCAGGTGGACAGAAGGTGCCGGGATTAGCATTTGCGCGGTGCAATATCGTTGTCCCAAATGCCCCGTTGAGGATAGCGCTTTGACCTCTTCTACATGAAAATAATAACGTACGTTGCAATAAAGGGACATATATTGTTCTAAAATGAGAAATGATTGGGAAATAAATAAGTAAAGGAGTAGGAACTGAAATGAGAGTTTCGCGAGTGTTTTGTCTGCGGTCGGACGAGCCCAAGTCATCAATGCCTCGTAAAGAACGAAGCTTACGAGCGACGGACGACGTGCTTTATTTCGCAGCTTTATTCGTTGGGGTTCTATTAGAAATGCTATAACGACTTTGGACTATAAAGTGTCAATGACAGAATTAAAAAATCCATTTCTTCGTTTCATTTTAATGACTTGTCAGGTGACATTTACTTTATTCAATTTCATTGTTTATTGCTTTGAAACTTGTAAACGTCAATTTTTTAATACAGCAAATTTACTAGTTTCATAAATAGCAAATATTTCATATAATGTGTTTCTAAAGTAGTGACGTATTAATATTATTTAAATGTTCTTACCAGT
Organism: Psilanteris sp. ZL-2020; assembly: GCA_022817085.1. Classification (NCBI taxonomy): domain Eukaryota; kingdom Metazoa; phylum Arthropoda; class Insecta; order Hymenoptera; family Scelionidae; genus Psilanteris; species Psilanteris sp. ZL-2020. The sequence goes on along the minus strand of JABFQC010003672.1, from coordinate 5,895 downwards.
GCAGTTAAATAATGCTCGACACTTATAATGCAATGTGAAATACGCAATTAGCAATGATGTTGGAATTGTCTTTTTTTATTGTACAAATTTCTTCTTGTGGCTGTCAAAAATTTTAATAACGCGAGTACGCACCGAAAGAAAAAAAAATGCATGACCGCGAACATGAACAAAATCTTGCAACGTTCAATAGACTCCAAGTTGCAGTATTCTTATATTCCTGGACAATTTTAAACCGCGTTATGGAACAGACAATAAATCCGTAATACAGAATGAAGGCCTGTCTTGAAAGGCAGCCAGACTGAATTTCATAGAGCGATAAAATGATTATTGTTACGAGCCAATTGCATCGGTAATTAATTAACTCTGCTCGGCTCAACGCGCTTTCCACAAAGAATAATCACACCGAAGCAATAATTTGTGCAAACGCGTTGCACCATTTTGACGACACGTCGACGATTTTAAGTCGCCGTGCGTTGTCTTAGAGAAGACGTTAAGTGTTGCATTTGATTGTAAATAGACTTACAAAGAATAGTTGGCGGGGAATAATAAAAGAAAATATGCTTTGCCGGAGGAGAAAACGAGAATCCGCCGACCACAATCGTAGACTACAGGCCGCACGCTTCCTCGGTCCAAGCGACTTTCAAATATTAAATGGAACTCGCCACGCTCGTAAAAAGAATCATACTCGTATTTTTTGAGCAAAAGGCATGTCTAAACGGGGATGACGTTTTACCGAAATGACGCGGCTGTAATTTGATTGTTATTATTTCAGTTGTCTGTCCCAAAGTTTTTTGCGGACGGCGTCGTTCTATGAATAATCGTGGGTAGGTTTGAAAAATGCGAGGCCGAATGGAATGTCGGGTTTGTTTTTAAGTTCGAGTATCGCTCGAGACAATATCGTGATTAACGCACGGACCGGCTTTGAGGTAGGAAATTCGAGATCGGGAGAAGACATTGCGCTTACCCTTAACGCATGAGTCGTTTTTCAAGAAAGGAATGTTCGGAATTGGTTACCGAGTTACCCTATTTTTATTTATACGCGCATGCGATCGCTTCGTTTCAAACGAGTCATCGATCGTGCCATGTTTCGCGTCCTTTTTTTAAGCCCGCGAAATGTTATGTTTTTAATATACGTTGACGTTATCGATGGATGCGATTCGCTTTTCTCGCGAGTTGCTCTTCTAACCCGCAGGATCCAGTACGCGCGAAACGGTTGATGTTGATTTTGAAAAGAAGAGACAAAAGATTGATGTTGAAAACGAATTCAGCAAGAATTTATTTCATGAAAAATATTTGTTTATTTACAATATGGATAAGTCCTAGAAATTTGTTAAATATCTTCGTGCGTGCATAAGCGAATGCGTCGCGTAAAATGTTCCCATCCGTTTCCGTGTTGAGTTTTGCACCTGTAATAAAAAACGAACCTAAACACTGGTTTTTCGAAGACATTGACGACGTCGAAACTGTCAGTTCCATGCACGACAAAACGAAGGTCCTCCTGCGTCGTTCACCCTGTTTTACCAATAAGATTAGTCGCAGTTTGCATTTACTCGAATGCAACTTCAAAACGAATTTCAACGTTGCGGAAAAATTTCGAAATGATTTCAAGCAAATTATTGGCAAGGTATCTTAACGACGCCTACTGCTTGTCCAAAATTAAACGTTTGTCAGTCGGTGAATATACAAATACGGTTTCCGTGTACCAATTGATGTAACAAATTTTCGGCAAAGCGTGTATTCGTTTTGACATAATGTTTGTAAATGTTTTCTGTCACTCATACATTCACACAATTATAGTCTTTCTTGTTACTCCCTCCTAAGTACCATTACTCTACAGCTAGATTCTACTGTCATTGCTGTTTGGAAACATAAAATTGACCTGGTTGTGATTCTGCGTGTTAAGTTAACCGATTTCTGATTAAACAAACAAAACGACTTGGTAATTCGTACAGACGTTGAATTTAGTCGGATAAAAATTAGAATGTCCATAATCGTTTGAACTAATCGACGTAGAATTATTTTGTACGAAAGTGAATCGTGCCTTTTTATTATATAGAAACATAATTACAACTAATAACTTAGGAACGTATAAGTTAAATACTTTATTTATAGTATTTTATATTTATAAGCATTTATTTTTACAAGTGTTATTTGAGGGTTTTAAAGTGGTGAAACTTGAAATTTAATTAATCAGTCAAATACTATTTATCCAAAGTATATATATTCTAATTACATGTATAAAATTAAGCTTACTTTTGTGCTAATTTCCGTAGTTGTTATATTAAACGTTTCTTTTTAAATTGTTTCATAAAATAACAATTCAAACATTTTAAATACATATTTTCAAAACGCTTTGAAGCAAGTCCTTCATTTTCAGCGGATAATTGGTTTTTTATTAGTTGATATAAAATTATATACTAATAGAATGTAGATTGAAGGTATGTTATATGATCAATTATATCAAACTGTTTTATAATATTAATATAAAATTATCTCTAATAATTGCACCAATAATGATTGTATTTTTAATAATCTGTATGTTTAAAACATTAATATGTGTTTATAATGAAGGATTACATCACAATGACTTATGAATTCATTTATATAATTCTTTTACTAAAATATTAATACAAAATAATCATTTTTATCTAATTATAAATAACTTATAATATTGACTATATAAATAAGCAATCGATAGTTTATATAATATAATTTTCATTGGATCACAATAGATTCCGCTTAAAAAACACATTAACAAATAAAACGTACACATGTTTATTCTTCGTTCAATTACAATTTCATACTTGTGTTTCCAATTCACAAATGATTTTTTTGTAAATCACAGTGATATCTTACTAATATTACACATTTAAAATCTTTTTACATCACTTAAATAGCATTAATTTTCATCATTTTGTATTTTGCTTATGTATTTTTCTTAACATTTATTATTTTGATTGCAAATGTTTTGCTATTTGCTGCAATTCTACAATATCATGAAAATCAGCCATATGTAACCATATTACAAATCAATTTTATACAAAATAATTTAGCACTGGAAATAGTGGAATAGCTTTAGGAAATATTTATTATCATTATTATCCTTATTATGATTATTATTATTATTATTATTACATATTTAAAAAATGCAAAATATTTCAAATTAAATCAATTTGTGCAATAATACTTTTAGTTTCTTTTTAAATTATCATGGTATTACTTTTATGATATTCGAAACTATAAGTAATAACTTAAATGAAATTCATTGAAATTAAAAATTCCACATTTTCCAGGAATAAGTTTTTAAAACAATATACACCGTTAAAAATTCCATTTAAATTATATAGTAATTTCATGATAACACAATGATATTAATTCATTTATACATAATGACAAGCAAAGTAACAATTTCTTATATTCGATTAAATACATATTCTCTCTTCATAAACGAGTAAATGTTAGATTTCTATCTAACTTATGGAAATGATAATAAAAATGTTGAAAGATTAAATATTTATATTAAAAAAGTCGTTATTTTTACGTTGCATTAATATACTATTTTTGACAGTGTATATTATTTGTATACAATTTTTTAATAAATTATATCGAATTTGAAAATGTTCCTTTTTTACTTAGATCATATTTAAGTCCACAGATATTTACCATTACCCTCTCCCGACCCACATAATAAGTTCTTTTTTATTAAACTAATGAGGTATTTATAATAAGAATTTTAAAAATGTTCAAAACAAAATTATAGTTATAATACAATGAATTAATAATAAAATATATTACATTAATTACATTTCACCAAAATAAATTAATCAATAATAATAATTGGAACCGTTTAGTGCCCAAAAAGGTACTAAACATTCTTATGAAGGATTTTTTACTCTTCACTAATATAAGTGGCTCTATATATACAACATCGAGCTATTTCTCATTTCGTTTAAGGCAGTAACTTATTCTAAAGCCTTTCTGATGAGTTTAGAATAAGTTACAGAACCAAACGATTATATATATTTATTGTATTGGAACAAATATAAGAGGATACGATTAGTCCAAGAAAGAGTTCCACGCATAGTGGAAGCCACTTATATATTAGTGGAGATTAAACAATCCTTCATAAGAATGTTTAGTACCTTTTTAGGCATTAAACGGTTCCTACTCGTCATTAAATATTATTATTTTATTATCAATCAATTACATTTTAATAAGTCATCGTGAAACGTTAATGGGGCGTTCAAGTTGATGTTAGTGGACAAAAATATGATATAACAAAGAAATTCAGAGATTTGCACACGCGTATCAGGATTTTAACATGGTCACTTTTTAATCGTAATAATCTTACACAATGATTTCCATACTAAAATATGTATATTTTGTTTCAATTTTATTTTACAATTAATTTTCATGCACAAGTGACTTTGCGACATTTTATCATTATACAATACTACGCCATATTATTTATATGATAAATATATGATTACTACATGACTCCTTCAGCGTATTATTTTAACACTCTTAACTAATCAACTAAATCTTCTCAATTTGCAATCACGACTCTACCATTATTACGATTAAACATAATTTTGATTAAACTCGTGCCACCCTTATGTAAATCTCTGACGTATCTTAAAGAATCACGTGTCAATTAATATAATCGGAATAGCGGAAATACAGTTGATTCGCAATATATATTTCAAATGTCAAATTTTACAATTACACGCGGAAAATGTTAGAAGTCGAAAAAAAAACCCCCCTTTCGCCGTTCTCATTCGTGTCGACAGTTTCATTGCCGGTAATGAGAAGAAAAAGAAACTCTGTCGGCTAAATAGCGCGCCGATAACGATATTAGAAAAAAAGGATTTGGCTTGTCCACGTTCTCAGGCGTTTAACATTTTTCAGCGCGCACACTTAATCGGTGCATTCAGTACGGTCTCCAGACGTCATTTCTTTGTTCATTCTCCTCCATGACCCCAATTTCTAATCGATTGGAACTACTGATCGTGAGATTACCGCTCGCGATGGTCACCTGGTCTTCGTTGAGGTCACCGTGCAGATGCAGATGTATCTGATTTTGGTTGACGGTGCTATACAGTTGCGGATAAAGGACCATCGGCGGAGGCGGACTGATATAGTTTTGCGCCGGTGGGTTGTTGTAGTAACTCTGGTAATTGGGGTTGTAGTTGTGCGGCGTAGCGACGGGCACCGGGGTGGCGCCGGTGGGTCCTGGGGTCCACGTGCTGGACACCGGATAGTGATACGCGGGACTGCTGCAGCCGCCGTTGCCGCCACCGAAAATCTCCGCCTCGACTGCAGCGGCCGCAGCCGCCGCGGTCGCTGCGGCGGCCGCGGCCACGGCTACTGCTTTTCCGGGCGTGGAGCACGTGCCGCTCGAAGCGTGACTCGGATACATCGACACGCAGTTCGGCGTGTAAGCGTCTTGATGCTGGCCATCTGGAAGAACTGATTACGCGCGTTTCATTAATCACACTAGGCCAAATGATTTCTTCGGATGAATTGGTTGACACACATTTCAGCGATTAACGATGTTGTGTTGACAACGAAATATGGTAAAAGTTATTATTTATATAATATTTTGAACGAGTGTATAATGTATATATAACGAATATAGTAATTTAGATAATAGAAAAAAAGTAAATTTAATAAATTTAACAATTTACTATATATTATATCAAAAGTGGACGATACGTGAAAACCCCAAAAAATTGCTACATTATACATTAAAATTTTCTACATAAACTTGAATATACACTCAGAAAAATTTGATTGTAAATATTCTAATGAATTATTATAAAAGTGTTGTATAGTACACAAATAAAGAAATTTGTAATGTCACATTGTAAAATTCTACATGAATTATGACAAAAT
>JABFQC010003671.1:0-13720 GCA_022817085.1 Psilanteris sp. ZL-2020 | reverse complement strand
GGTATATAGTATAAGAAAGTATGAAATAAGTATGAATACATTATTCTCTGTTTAAAATAAAAAGTTTCTAACTAAATATTAGGTATATGCTTTTACCACGTTTATATTTAAGAATACTTTATAATAATTACTTCATAATATTATAGTTATTAATTTTAAAACAGTTTATTTATTTTAATCAACAGCGTATTTCAGCATCGTAGTAGGATTTTGTAAAAAACGTATCCTAACCGAGAAACAATGTCGAAGTAGTATACAGCATGCGTGCATTCTACTACTTTTCATGAAATGCACAAAAGGATACGTAACAAAAGTAAATGGCAGTCATAGCGGGACGTTAATAAAACGTATATTTGAAGCTGCACACAAACCGCGAGTATATGAATTTTCCGCAGAAAAAACTGGAAATAATTAAGGCTCGCAAATAGTTTACAATAACTGAATCCTATCACACATAAGTATTATTCAGAGTGTACATAAAAAAATATACTTAAGAAAGACTGCTTCTAGTATCACAAAAGAAAGTTCATTTTACACGAATACATTTTCCTTTTATTATAATATATATAGTTACATGGAAAGAAACATTGTATTAAAAATTACTAACATTTTAGTCTAAATTGCTGAAGTTTTATGTATTATTTCAAAATGCAACACTTCTGTCACACATTTGATATTTTATGAGTAATTTTTAATACTTTTTTTCTTTCCGTGTACATATTTTTCTAAATGATTATTTACTTCGTTGTGTTTTGAAATAATATTCTACTAAAAAATAAGTTTGGATTAATTTGAAACAAAGATTTGTATAAATATTTCACTCCTCATAATTATGTCTCAATATAATTATATCGCTTAAGAATAATGCGTTGTAAATATTTTCTTCGTGCAAGCAGCTTTTTAAAAAATACAAAAAAAATCGATATAAATGATAAACATTGTAGTGTGGAATGGAGAAAGTAGTATAAAGAAACATCCCATATTTATCAACCTACCTCGTTTTGTTCGAATATTAATTGCAATTATGCGAAAGATGTTTTACGAGAGGTTCTACTGTAATTGGTATGGGATGTCGATCAACGCCACTGATATCGAATTCATTTCGTCGGGATTAATGTAAAGGAGTGGACGAAATATTTCATACGAACAAAGGATTCAGAGAGATAAAGCAATGCGGATTAGGTGAAGGAAGTACAAGTTTCGAGAGTACAGGTGCCGTGGATAACATCGCTTAATCACGTGTAACTCAAGCGTATGGCTGCTCCACCCACGTTACGTATCTTACCTGAATTATCTATGCGAAAATAAATAAGCTACTATACTTCGACTAGCCATTTGATTAAGAAAAAAATCAGATAAAGGAAGAGTAGGAAAGTTTGATGATCCAAATCATTACTAATCTCCATCGATTTTACTTAGAAAATGTAATGGCCTATTAGTTCCACGTTTTAAAACAATTTACAATTTTTAATGTATTGATCAAACTACGTTGTTTATTGATAATTATTATTATTCAAAAGTATTTTATTATAGAAATTGATTAAAATCATTTGGATTAGTACAATGTCCTTGTACAAAATTAAATCCGAAGAAAGCCGGATGTTATCTTTTTTCAATAATAATTTTAAATGCGTATATGTATCTAATATGGAATATTTAAATCATAATTTTATAATATTGTACAATAATTTAAATAAATAATGTTTTAAAATTGCGTTTCCATCGTGTTGCTTATTGTATGTCCGTTCGAGAAAAATATGCTTTCTCTGTAACTAGATTTCCATAAATGGCGATGACGTTATATTATACTGTTTGAGTATGGAGGAAATTTCTCGTAGGCGTATGAGTCGTGCTATTAGGGATACACGAGTTTACATGAATCATTGCCGAGTGAGTTTGTGTCAACTGTACACCTGTTTACGTGTTTCCACACCACCCACGATGAGACGGGTATAAGGTTCCTTTGACGACAATAAATGCGGTAGCTTCGTGTGAGGTAATGATGCGGAATTGAACAAAAATGAATACAACATTTCTTATTCGTAGGTAGTATGCGCAGTTTCTACAAATCAGAAAATCTGGCTTTATTATTTCGCATAATATGCGAATGTAGCTATCAAAATACGCCACATTGCTTCCGCTTATGCAATATGATACCTTGCCATTATGAACACGTTATACCAAGATTTCCTTTTACACAAACCAAATTCTTCATTGACTCTAGAAGTTAATCAATGCAACAAGATGTTTTGCAATTATTAATATTCTTTATAGCGAGTTAAACGTTTTGAAGATTGTAACGAAAAAGAAAAGCACAATTATAGAACGTATTCGCACGTCCCGAGTCGCGAAAGAATCACGGTTTGTTATTAACGACATAATTCTGCAATCAATTAATCTTCGGGCGATAAATTATAAGAAACGTCGTATAAATTGAAGAAAGTTATACAAATTGTCAATAACAGCTTATGATTCACATCGTTAATTAGAAGTGATCGGTTAATTAGTGTATTTTATGAGTTTTCACATGCGCAAAGTAAAAGGGATTACATGAATAAGGCATGCGAATGAAAGCAGTCGTCATTTATCTCGTCATCCGCCGTTGACTCGTTGCCGGAGACACCGATAAATCACCGCAGGATATCTGGATCTTCCATCGACATTAATCACTATAATGATCCCGCGTGGCCGCGTGCACTCGTAACAGGGATCCAAATGCATCGAGTGATCATTCGTCGCACTCAGCGTCGATCACTTATCTCGGTCATCGCGACTCGTTATCGCGTTGTTATCATTGACTCATGAAAAATCATGTCAACCTGACACGCTTACCTCTTCACCTTACTCATAAAGTCGGGATTTCAACTGGCCAGATCATTATGTCCATCGTTTCTCGACAATTGATTTTAATTTGACAATGAAATATGCTTTAGTGCTACTTTATGAATTTACTTTACTGCCGGAGATTGTTTCTGGATAAACATAATTATGCAATTTAGTCAATAAGAGGTCACGAAGAGAAATTTAATGTACAAAGACCAGTGACTAGGTGGCATGATATAAGATTGCACCTGCATGTATAGATGACAATGATCTTGTTATCTGACCTTTCGAAAAAAAGTGTTTAATATAATTAGATGGATGAATGTATGTTTGACCCATTTAAGTGTGAAAATAAATCGTTTAAAACTGTTATTTAAAATATGAATCTGATTGATTGAAGTGTATCAGAATATTGATTCTGTTATGCAAGTTAATTTGCATCCTTTCTACATGTTATTATTATTAAAGGAGAATATTTTGACTACAAATAACTAGAAGGTTCAAATTTATTTTTGATTTGTGTATTAATGGATAGCAGGCTATTATATTCACAAATTCCATTGGAATGTCACAATAAAGTATTTATACAAATTGAAATTGCAGTCAATTTTTGGCAAGGCAGAACATTGGATATAAGCACAATTTTATAAATAATTTTATTACAAAATTGAATAAACTTGACACTTTAAGTGTTTATATTAGACAGAACTTACCCTAGTAAACATAAAATTATATTTTCAATATGCTGTCGATACATTGCAAATATATTTTCAGTTTTACTAGGGTATCTTTCTTTAGATAATGTATTTTATATACTGTTTTATAAAAAAATTTTTAAGAATCGAATATTGCACTATTAAAATTTAATGGATAAAAACAATTTCAAGTTTTCACAAAATTTGCGAGTTAAAGTGATAAGTTACATATTACATGTAACATCATTTATTGGACGCTGTAAGTAATCAATTTTATACATTTCTTAATTTTACTTATTATTATAAATTATCATTTTCGTATATGGCGTGTCTTTCGCAAACAACTTTCAATTTTTTAATTAAAAAAATGTTACTATTAAAAATAATAATATGTAATTTGAATACTATTTTTGTAATTTTGTTTTTAACAAATTATAAGATTTATAATTGTTTTTATTTCATTCTTTTTAATTGAAATGTACACATCTTTATGCAGTAATCTGTCCCATCAAGCGTAATAAATCAATCCTTCGAATAGACACGTGTGACGGAATCGACGAACCAATAATATTGCGCAAGCGCACGTGGTAAATAAACTTGATATATTAGAAAAATATATCGGGTCTGTTCTCGAAAACTTCATAATATATCAGTGTCGATTTAAGGACAAACCTCAAAACTACTATCCGTAAAATATTTAACATTGTATAAAAGGAAACAAGATGATCACTTGTCCTCAAAAAGCTCATTAAGTAAACTTATATATATACATATATATCAGAAGAGGTGATAGATATTCCTCTACAAAAGTCAACGTAGAAAAAATCAACGATGAATTAAAAATGATTATAAGTTTTAACATTGCAAGAATATGGAAACAAATATATTTCAAAAATTATTATACATCTTCTATATACAATATAATATCGCATAGATAGATTAGCTATATTTTATAAGACTAATTTCGGTACTTCTGGAAGCACAGTCTTATCAGATACCTTGAATTGTATGCGCATAAAATCATGTATTGACTTTAACATTTTTAACAATACCTATTCAACAATGTGGACATAGTATTAATTTTTTTCCAAGGGATGCTTATTTTAAGTGAGTTTGTTCATTTATTTAGTGAAGAAAATATTGATGATTTACGCTTTATTGTTATTTTGTTATTTCAATCATATCGTATTCTATTTTGTTGTGTAAGGACGTATTTCTCAAATGGAACGTCATACTGAACAGGAAAGAATATCACTTTTGATGATGAGAGGTTAGGGTTTATTAACAAGATCGTATACTCAAGTGAACACTCTTTTCAATCTAACTTTTAGGGCTGAAAGATAAGCAATTTCAAAATCAACAGAAAGAACTATTGAACGGTTTCAAAATACCGGCAGCGTTAAAGATCGTAATAGATCAGGAAGACTGCAAATACAGCAACAAATGACAATAATTCATTAAATGCTACGTTATCATTTATTGAGGATCCACATTCAAGTATTCGAAAAGCTACTCAAGTGTATGGTATTGACAAGAAGTCAATCCACACCATTTTGATGCAACACAAATTTCATCCTTTTAAAGTGACGTTAATACGTGAGTTAAATGAAGATAATATCCCCATAAATTAAATGTTTAGGCAGAAATATTAAGTAATGAAATGATAGGGCCATTTTTCATTGAAAGTAATCTCAATGCTCCTACAGTAATCCTCAATGAAAACATGATTCGAAACCAAATTGTTCCCGCAAACAAATTGTAAGTGACATTTTTCGATGAAACATAGTTTCAGTAAGATAGAGCTCCACCTCATTAGGGTCGTAATGTTCTTGGGTACTTAAATATAGTGTTTCCAAACAGATGAATCCATTGAAGAGGAGCAATTGAATGGTCTGCTAGATCACCAGATCTAACACCTCTGGATTTTTTTTGTGGGGATATCTCAAAGATCGGGTTTTTTGAACTAAACAAAAATAATTTAGAAGAATTATGTCAAAGAATCATTGATGAATGTGAAGTAATTCCTGCAGAACGTTTAACAAATTCTATCGAAGCCTTTTATTACCGACTGGCTTATTGTCAAGAAAAACATGGCGAACAATTTGAACATCTGATATGAACATCTGATAGAAATATCCATAGTGAGAGGCAAGGCACTTAAAAAATAAAAGCGCACTTAAAAATAAAAGTACTTAAAATAAGCACCCCCCCCCCCCATGGAACAAATTAATACTACATACACGTCATTGTATCTGAGTAACGCTAAAAGTATTTATTTTAATAACCATATTGCATTTTAAAATAGCTTTTGTAAAAAAATGTTTTGTAAAATCATTTTTATTTATTTATAATTTTATGTATATTTCTCGAGTCACTATCCTACTTATTTGATCATTTTTTATTTTTATCGATTACAGCGCAATCTCCAAACTGAAATGCATTAACTCATATGGTCAAATTGGTGTATTTTTTACTGAGGAATTCGAATCTGTGATAAAAAATGGGGTTTCTTATTTACGATTTTTGAAAAATATTTTACACGTATTTTTATGTGGCTGAAGAACTGAACGTTCCGCGCATATTGCACTGAGAAAAATTTACTGTTGGATTAATAGACTAGACCACTAGACTGTTTCGCCAACATTTTTAGACTGTAAAAATGTACAGTTCTAGACTGTACAGTTGATACTGTTATAATTCTGACATTTTAAGGTTATGAATTAATTTTTATATGTTGTTACATCCTGAGATGCAACATTGGTTAGGACAATAATTAGTTATTAAAAATAACTAACTACACCCTAATACAATTTCGGAATTTGATAATATGTTGGGAAAGGAAATTGGTGGGTAAAAACACAGTTGAGTTTACAATTTAAAAACACTTAATAAAAACTTTATTTAAAATAATAATAATAATATTAATGGACACATATTTGGAGCCGGACACCGAATGTGCCCGGCTCTACTTACAAGAGTCGGAAAATCGGACTTAAACGCGGAACAACTCACTCGCGACTATTAGGACAACGGACAACATCGGAAAAAGCAATTTTTATATAAGGTTAGCGTTTATATACTCTATCTGTTCTAAAATGTTCTCGACTGTTCTAGAATTTTCTCAACATACAATTTTTAGAAAGTATTAGAACAGTTTTCCTTGAACACATGTAATACATTAATATAATTTACGCATTTTCGGACGTTTGGGTAATAAAGAGTAATAAAGTGACGATTTCAACATAACAGTTTTAATGTAATCTGACGTAACGTAACATTTAAATAGTTTTACTATTATTAATTGTATATAAATTTAGTGTAATATTTTTCTTCGTATTTAATATTTTATTTATTAATGATATAAATATGTAGGAAAATTATAAGATTCATGTCAGAATGAATCTTATAAAATTATTCTTTGTTTGATTATTTTAAATATTTTTTATAATTTCAGGGCATATTTTTTTGTATATATATAAAATCGAAATGCGTAGCATATCGTAACAATGTGTTATTTTATTTTACTTATTAATATTATTCTTAAAAAATGAAGAATTAATGTGGCATGTTGTAGCACATTAAACTATAGTCTTACGTATATATGCCGAAATGACGCCCGTCCCATTCTCAAAATCGACAAAAAAATTAATAAACATATGCATTCATATGTTATTATAAGACTATAGGCGCTAAGGCTATAGTTTAGCATACGCTAAGGGTCGATGTTTAATTTGGGGTGGTTTTAATGCTTTCCCCAAAAAATCAGGAAGAGAGTCGGATTCCTTGGAGTCGACTGCATATGTTTATTGACTGTTTTGTCAATTTGGAGCATGAGTGGGAAAAAGAATTTCTGTATTGCTATGTGCGCGGAACTTGCAATTCTTCAGCCACGTGTATTTTTTCGTTTTTTGATCATATGTTTATTTTCGTGATATTCTACCATCCCGGAACTTTTTCCACATCCTGTATATATGTGGTTAAGGTTTGGCGACCTTTTCATGGCCTGATCTGTGTATTGTAGCATTCTATATTTTGCTGAAATATGGATTTCTATTCAGAATCTGACAGCATAATACAATTAAGTTGTATTTATTTAAATAACCAATAAACTTGGCTTATATCTGAAAACATGATCAGGGCCTGATCGATTTGTATCAAACAAACCACATGTGTTTTTGATTTGGCAAACATTTCGGTTTATATAACAGAACTATGATACTCTTTATCAATCGGCATAATAGAAAGAAAATTTAAATATTTAAATAATACATAATAGAAATAGAAGTGAAGCAGCATTAGCGATGTTCATTACTTTGATAAGTACCTTCTTTTTAAAATTACTTAAAAAAACTTAAATTATGTTTAAATATATATATGACATGTAAATGTGTGTATGAATGAGATTTTCTTTTTTAATCCCGTGTAGCCATTTTGGTGTATTGCCAATGGCTATTAATAAACAGTACTGTTTCCTTAAGTTGAATGTATCAAAGAAAAAAAAGGAATATGCAGCAACATTCCTATTTATATTTCACATTCTTTATAACAAATTAACAGTTTGGTTAATTTGATATAAATATTAAAGTGTAATTGTAGAAAGTATGCAAAATTGAAAAATAAACTATAAAGCAAATAAAAACAAAATGGATTATTATCCATATTATATTATACATTTTTTTATATCAAGAAAAAATTGTATAGAAATAAATGTAAGTATATGTTACATTAAAATGTCATTGGTGTCGTTAATAATTTGCCAAAATTATTTAATAATAGTTTTTTGATAAATAATTTTAAATTAAAGTGTAAAATTGTTAAATTATGCTGTATTTCAGTTCTATTTATAATAATAACAATAATTTTTATTAAATTAACGGGAATCACCCTTACATACAATGTATAAATAATAAAAAATGAATAATAAATAAACACAGTTAAAATAAATAAGTTAGAACATCAATGAATACAATATTAGATATAACAACACAAATAAATCATCAAATCATGCAGTGTTCTTGGAAACGTATCCGATCAGGTTAAACCATCAAAACAAACTACATCAAATTATACTCAATATGAGACAATTCACTCACAAACACAATAGTTTTCATAAAACAGACCAAACATTTCAACGTTATAGGTAAACAATTGTTTGCAACTCTCATCAGAGTCTCTCGACTGAGTCGTTGAAGTTTGATTGATAACTCATAGTGTCGAAGATGCGAGGTTTTCTTGTATTTCTTTTATTTGACATTAATAAAATTCCCGGATTTGGTAGAGGCATTTTTCTGTTCAGAATGTGGTATAAAAAGTGTAAGTCGGTTTTAAAACGTCTCGACTCTAAAGTATCAATTTTACATATAGAATGAGCTTTAGAAAATAAATATATCCGTGCCTAGGTAATCCAATTTTGAACGCTAATCTACGCAACAATTTACGTTGTACTCTTTCAATGGTCAAGATGTTACATTTAGTGTAAGGGGACCATACTACTAAAGAATATTCGAGTAGGGGTCTGATCAGCGAGATATATAACTTGCTGTACGTAGAGGGATTACGAAAGTAGTTGTCACATCTTGTAATAATGTCTTGTGGGCTCTAGTTATTACCTCCGAAATTTGTCTGTGATAAGATCCATTCCAGGAATAAAAAATACCCAAGTCTCGCATGAATTGAACTCGGGATAATATATTATCATCAATGTTATAATCAGGCCTATGCAACACAATGAACTCGTGGCCACGTAATGTCTAAAAAAACGTGGTGGCGCCACTAGTGTACTAGTCCGGCAAGATTTTATCGCTGTACTGTACTCATGAAATTATTTAAAACTAATCTAAAAAAAAAACACATATATGGAAAATAATTTATGAAATTACACCACTTGATAATAAAATTACAATAAATCTCGTTCTATATAAATTTATATTATATATAATACATAATTGTATGAAATATTAATATAAATTAGGTTAGACCGTCAACTGATGTTTGACGTAAACAGGACTATTACACACGTGGCACCACAGCGAATTTTTAGACAAACCATGAACTGGGTTCTCGCGTCCACATATAGGACGTTGCATAGACCTGGTTATAATCAAAATTGACAATTGATCTGATTCTAGTGAAGTTTACCACTTTATATTTGTCCACGTTAATTGTCAATTTGTTGGTTGTGAACCAATTTGAGAAACGGGAAAGATCGTTCTGAATATCATAAACATCTTTTGGATTATCAATAACATGGAAGAGTTTAACGTCGTCGGCGTAGATCAATATCTCGCAGAACAAGACGATATCTGGGAAATCATTTATGAAAACATCAAATAGTAATGGACCTAGATGTGATCCTTGTGGTAGACCTATAGATCTACCTATAGATCCTTATATTGTGGTAGATCTATAGACCTATAGATCCTTGTGATAGACTCCAGTAGACCTATGGTAGGAGTTTGAGAAATCAAGTCTAATTTTCACTGTATAACTACAATTGCTCAATTAATATTTGATCCAGTTAATTGAAAGATCGTAAAAACCAATATTTGTTAACCTTGTCAAAAGCTTTTGAGAGATCCGTATACACAACATCAACCTGTCTATTTTTATTCATATGATTATAAAGATATGTATTAATATATAACAGATTTGATGATGTAGATCTATGTCGTCTGACGCCATGTTTAGCATCAGAGAGATGTTGTTCAATAGATGGACGGATCTCATGAATCAAAATTTTTTCAAATAATTTTGGAAGAGTGTCAATGATGGCAACGGGTCTATAATTAGATGGTTTGTTTTTAACACCCGATTTAAAAATGGGGTAAACGGTGGATATCTTCCAGACATTCGGAAATTATCCCATAGGCAGAGAAAGGTTAAAAATCTGGAAAATAGGAAACGAAAGACTGTATCTAGTTCGTTTCCAAAAATAGTTTGGAATCTCATCTATATCCAGTCTACAACTGTCATCAAATGATCTCAAGCCATCAAACACATCTGCCAAACTAATGACTAGATTGGGAAATAGGTTGTCATAGGACAAGTTAGGGGAATTAAAATTAGTATTGTCAATAGGATTAAAACGAGTATCGTTAGAAAAAAACTCCGCTGAACTCGTTTGAAATAGTTGAGCAATATCGTAGTCTTGTGTTTTATACATTTCTCAATCAAAAACAGCATGAGGTAAAGGATCTTTGTGTTTCAACTTATTTATATGTTTGTATAGGAGTTTTGGATCAGATTGAAGACTATATTCAATTTTTCCATGTATTATATTATGGTATTATAAGGCAATGATTAAGATCTTCATTGATATCCATATCATGCCCATACAAATGCTTACTGTTACATACTAATCTTTGCCTTATATGAATGCCTGATAATAACCCCCCTTAGTAATGTCGCTCCCAGATCATGACCTTATCTACACCTTATTTCAATATTTACTAGGAACGATGCCGATATTTGGCAGACGTTATAAATACTTCAGCTAACGTTATTACGATATTCGGCCGCCTGAAATTTTTGAATGACAGTATATATTATTATTTCATGAAACATTTCATTACACATTCTTTTTTAATTATGAATAATTAATTTAAAGATAATAATGATTTTTTTACATACATACATACAAATATTTGAGATAAAAAGAGCTTGATGATAAACATTTAAATTTTGTATACGTATAATGATTTCTATAATATTTCTTATGTTCAAATTTAAAATAAATTTGAAAACAACAACGTTAAAATTATTTTAACCATTGCAATAAATCATCTTCAGGTAAAAAATGTCTATATACAAATATACGTATATAAATCAAAATATATTTTTTCGACACATCCCCTAGTTAAACAATCCTAAGGCTTGTTTCATGAAATATTATTCAACCAGTTAACATGACTTAAGAAGTTTCTTAAATTCATACAATCATTGTGTTTAATGAACAAGTATAGTTTATTATGACAGTGGTTTGAAGAATGTAGGGAGTTTTTATGACCTTATTGATTATTATTGTTTTAACAGTTTTGTGTTCCTAATTGTGGAATGGATCATAAATATTTTCCAAAATATGTTTTTATATTAATAAAATACGCTGCAGTGAAGTTATATAAAGGATTTCCTTCAGCAAAATATTACTCGCTTAACTGGCTTAATAAAATTGACTTCCCTATTTAAGACTGCTCGTAAAGTCTTGAAGTATCACGGGTCATGCAATTAATTTGAATATCTCACAAATCCTGCGAACAGCTCGCAATTTTTGGATAATTGACAGGAGCCATCCGATCGCGCGACGCGTGGGTTCACTCGTGACATCTCAATGAGCCAATAAAAGTGCGATACAACGTCAGGAATGCACGTGATCCGAATGATTACACGGTCGGCCAAGCGCAAAAGAGAAAGACGTTTAATCCTAATTTGAATTTCTATAAATGCGGAAATATATTAAAAAAACTTAAATTACTTTTCACTTGGTATTAAATTATTGTTGTAATAGATCGAGAAAACCAATTTAATGATTTAAAATTAATAAACATTACCTCAAGGAAGAGTGTATGGTATTAAATATGATTCGGAAACACGATTATTCAAATCTTTTAAAACTGTCGGATCCTTCTATCAATCAATATGGATGATTAAAATTTAAAGGTGTACAAAGAGTTTGTCATTGTAAGCAATTTTATTTATTAATATCTACTGGCATCAACGAATCTCTTCAATCAAATAACATCATTCTATGGCAATCAGTCAGACCTGCCGTTTGCTACTGCTAAGCGAGACTGCGTCCACCATTAACGAACGTGATCGCCCAGCTCAGCGGAGCAACAGTGAACTCGTGATCGCTCAATCATGCGCATTAACTGCTCGCTGATAATTCTTGTCACGAACAGGTGATTCCGAAATGTATCATGGCTGCTCAAGCGATGCGAAATCCACGCTGACCTTTCGTGGTATCGTTAAAAAATGATTAATTGCCGTCCTTTGTTTGCATTACACGCAAATCAATTAATCGTTTTGTGGCATGAATTATGCTTAATGAAAATACTATTTTTATAAATTAGTATTAACTGATAATTACATTCCCACGAGATGAGGTATTTTTTTTTTTTCCATGTATCTAAATTACTAAATCAGAACAAGATTAGTGTTTCACTGGTCTAAATTAAATTAATCATGTTCGATTAGATTGGTAAACGCTGCATTTATAAAACTGGCGCCTTGATTAAACTTCTCGTATTAATATAGATGGCGAGGCACAAGATTTTACCTTTCATTTGGTCTGACAACTTCAGTCAGCTGATTTCACTTTTTTAATATAATAAATTTTGCGATAAGCAAATGTCTTATAGACTACGATCGCGAAATAGTTTTATATCGTAAGATCAAATGATTTGTGAGTAACGCCGCAACACTATTCTTTCGTACTATATATATATGTTCAAATTAAAAATATAATAATTAAATGTTTATTTACACATTTTTATTCTTTCATTATTTATACAACTAAATATTTTTTTTATAATTTTGATTACTATACATAAAAGGTTTAGATCGTTCCTAAAATATAATTAACTTTATTAAGATTTATATTATAATATATATGTCATACGCGTGTCTAAAGCAAACAAAATATTCTCCAAATGTCTTGTACAACTTTTCTCTGCTAACGATCAAAATATGTGTGTATCATTTATTTTGCATGAAAATCCTGTTTATCTTACAATTCCCGTATTATAAATAGTTCAATACATGAAGACGATTCATAAGCATAATTGTCTTAAAAAAATATATATGCATACTGAAAATAATAATCTTACAAATTTTATCAAACTAGACAATAAAAGTAGGAAAAATAACAAAAATGTAAATAATATGATAAATTTTGTCTAACATTTTTGTCATATTTTAGTCTAACATAATATAGTCTAACATTTTACATTTTTGCTGAATTTTCCCACACGGACAAATATATATATTGAAAATATAAATAGGTTTATACAACTTATTGCCGCTTTTTTTATAAACCAATTTATATCTAGTTTATAAAAATTTTACATTTAAAATATAATTTCTACTAAAAAATATATTAGTTATATAAAATTTATAATATTAATATAAACATCATATATAATCCTGAAATATATATTTTATGTATATCAAATATACAAACTATTTATAAATAATTTATATAATTT
>JABFQC010003670.1:0-13721 GCA_022817085.1 Psilanteris sp. ZL-2020 | reverse complement strand
ATCAACGTGTTCTTCATATTTAAGACATCAAAGATGCGTTCAACCTACGTCTGGGGTATGGAGCTTTCAATACAACTGGGTATACGTTAGTAAAAGATGAAAATATATATTAAGCTAAGTTTGATAAAGATACATAACTATTTGCAGTACTTAAAGTAAACTCTGGAACGCACTATATATTAATTTTATTAACTTTATGCGTACTTAAAAAATTGTAAAATAAAAATATATTATTTTAAGACACTTCCATATACAAGACATTAAAATTTATCTTATTTTACAATTTCAAGTGCACCAGCCAAAAGTATTTATTATATTTATTATTATAATATAATATTTTTTGTTACTGCTACACTGTAAAAACAAATGTCCTAGAAGAATTTCCCACCGTTCCTATATTTATTGAAATGTCTAGTTTAATCCCAATGTAGGTATGCAGAACAAGCATATACCCATGTAATATAAATTTCGGTACTGGAAAATGCAAAGGTCTTTTTAGAATTATAACAAATAACATATATAAATAAAACAATATAAAAAATTATTTGCGTACAAATGTACTTAATTAGCAAAGGATTTGTATCAATTATACAGTCTGTTACAAATTTCATCGACGTAATTTAATTAATTTTATATATGCTGTATATATTTAAAGGGCGTATAGTTTTATTGCGGAGATGAATTA
Source organism: Psilanteris sp. ZL-2020 (assembly GCA_022817085.1). Classification (NCBI taxonomy): domain Eukaryota; kingdom Metazoa; phylum Arthropoda; class Insecta; order Hymenoptera; family Scelionidae; genus Psilanteris; species Psilanteris sp. ZL-2020. The sequence goes on along the minus strand of JABFQC010003670.1, from coordinate 13,036 downwards.
ATTGGCAAATCATCATTGAAAATGACTGATAAGAAGAACCGGCAACATCCACGATCGGTTTTTGGTATCGAGTTTCACAAATCCGAGTTTGTAGTCGGTTATTACTTTTGGCCCCTTATCCGGTTCGTTAAAACCACGAGACAATGGCGGACCGAATTTGGCGGCATGCGGGCGCCGTCTTTAGCGCAACTATTTCTAATGCGAACGGCCAAACTATGCGCCTTTTGTAAGTCGATCAGGACGCCAAAAGGGTTAACGAGACCGATTGTAATTCGATACAAGTTTCCATCCAGCCCACAGTTTAGAAGTCAAATAGATATTCTAAACTTCAATCAAGAAAATAATTTCGCCCAAGCAATCAAGTTTTATTCGTAAAGTTAAGTATTCCGTTTGAACAAAACAAACGACTTAATTTGCCAAATAAATTATAACACAGTACATATTAAAGCAAAATTTAAAGCCTTCTATCGAGATAAATTTGAAAACAAATTGACTTTAAATTCAATGGAACCTTCAAATAATTTATCGATTATGACTGAGTTAATCTATTAAATCGTATTAGTTTTTGCTGCAAAGTGTAATTACGCAAAAATTGAAAATGCGTTCGTCGACGAATAATAGCAAACACACAAATCAATTAAATCTCCGGGGCCGCGTTCGTTTACTTAATAGACACACACTCATTATATTACGTACATATATATATATATAACAGCCGGCCGTACTGAGAATCGAAAAGTTTAGCGATCGAATGACGCAAATGCTGACATCAATTACGCGCGTTACGCCTCGCGAAGACGCGATCGATGGCGCGTTCGCGCTATCTTATCTCGTCCATTTAACGAACAATTCCATTAGACGAACGTAGAATCGATTTATCGTTACGTGTCGCGACATTATAATACAATATCGGAGATTCTGCAGCTAATTGCTTGGCTTAATTTGCAATAACCGGAGCGAGCCTGCTGACGCAACGTGCGAAATGGTTGCAGATTCGCTTGGGGTGCACACAAGCCGAGTGCACTCGCAAGCGCACTCAAATTACGAGACACTTATATTATCATTTCGCTTGAATTCGCTATGCCAACAACGATATTTAACGTCCGCGCGCTTTTATTGGCGTTGTTATTGTTTCATACGGAGGTGGCCCGCTTATTATAATAAACCCACATGCGTAGTGTGTCCTAATTCGTTCAATTAGTCGCGTTTCATCCCTGCATTATGCTCAACCGCTTCTAAATTATGTTATAAACAACCAAAACTTTTTGATAGGGGCTCTTAAGTGTCGGATCATTTAAATTTATGAGCGCATTCATTTGTATTAATTAGAGGGTGTTTTTATGGGATTTATATAAGGCGCGGCTCGGTAACTTTGTCGCATCCACCGTAAGGTATTTCGGGCGATTTAAACAGGTCTGGCGGCGCGTGAACGCAGATTCGTTCAACTTCAGGGACAGAGTGAACAGTTGCTGCAGTCGGATAATGCTCCATTTCGGCTCGGAATAAGTAGACGCACCGTTGCTTTATTTAGTAAATAGTAAAGTGGCTCGTCAAACGTTAGTCCGAAGGGGCAAAAATTGGCTTACCCTTTGAGTCGGGATGAGCGAGGTCGCGGTCAGGGGCGTAGCTAATAAGACGCCCGAGTCGCCGCTCGTTAATTGTTACCGCAAACGATTTGGCGCAACCAAGTGGCTCGATAACGTCGGGTCGCTGTTGTACACGCGCGGATTGTTTGCGTATCGGCGACAATTGCGCGCCAATACGCGAATTAGCCACGTTACTCGATATCCCCGCGGGTAAATCCTAATCCTTCGGCTCGACGGACTCGCACGTTCGATGGCGGTTAAGCGCGATTTTACGAGGGCGCAGAGTAAACGTCTGGCGACAAAAATGAGCCGCTCGGGCACCGATCGCGCGCGATAACGACAACACCGAGCTCGGCCGTATTTCTTGCGGATTAACGGCTCAAAATAAAACGAGCGACTGATGGATTAAGCGGCGCGTAATTCGCGCTCGTGTTGATTCATAATTTAATGATGATATCGAAACTCGATAAAAATATGTTCCTTTCGTTAGCGAACGAAAGGGACTCGTAAAAATAAACTCCCTGCGTCTTCGACGCGTCATTGATTTGTCCTCGCAGAACGGTCTTTAACTTTTAACATCCATCGCCGTTTCATGGCATCGATTCCGCGCTGCCTTTATACGTCATAAATAAACTCCTTTCCTAAATAATCCGACGGTATAATAATTGAATATCACCGTTAATGAGATGTCGAACGGTTTTCTTTTTCTTTTCTTTTTTTTTCACCTCACCTCATTGATAGTCATCGCGAGAAAGCCATCCCTCTGTCTGTTTGGGTGACTCGCGCATTTTGTAACTAATGCCTTTTAAGAGGCGAGTCTCCGTCTCGCCGACTAGACATTTTTCGCGGCAGACTGTTTCAAACATTTTGCGATATTTATTAGCGCTCATTTGTCCGACTAAATTGACCCGTTTACGTTACAGCTTGTTGACGAACTCTCATTCAAAAATAACAGTCAAGGTAATTACAGTGAATTAAAGCAGTTTTATACAATCCCTGCGTAGTCACACCAAAGCTGCCTGATAGTCATATTAATTGAAATTAATTATTCACTAGCGTGCTTCTTGAATAATTTGACTTAATTAGACGAAACTTTTTTCTTTCATCCGCGTTACTTTTTTCGTCTACAACATTCGGAACGAAGCTTTGGGTAATTACAAATCCGGTAGAACTGTTACGAAAAAAAGACAAAACATTGTCATTTGCAAGTTAAATTATCCGCTCATGATGACGCTAATAATTCGAACACCCGGTATATGGGACGTTGTAGATGCGAATATAGAGTGCTTAGATGAATTGTATCCGGAGCGTAACTGAAGGCTCGCGCTCCGTGAAATTAAAATCAACCACCTTTAACGATGCAATCTCCATTCTGCGAAAATTTTTTTTTCATTTTACTTCTTTGCAACGACCGCGTTCTTTCTCCGTTGTTCACCTTTTTTCGCGCGCTTTTTGTCCCTTTTTGTCCTGGCCCGCCGACGACTAAAAAAGAAGCCATTTTAAACCGCTCGGCTATGACGTGTATGTGGAGTTATTTCTTATTTCATGTTTCCCATTTCTTGATTTCCTTTTTTTGGTTTAGCGAAAATATACATTTCTTCGATTTAAGCTCAACACGCCGCGGGATACGCGCCCGGTTGTCGTTTTCGCGCGAGACGAACGCTTTAAAATACGTACGTACAAAATAATTCCGGAGAAACGTCTAAATGTTACATTACGGTATACGAATATAATGAATGATTAAGGAATTTTTGGCGCGCGGCTTTATACAGGCAGCTTCCACGACAATGCATTAGCGAATCCATTTTAAATTAGCGTTTGACTTTGCGTTCAGTGACAATGCAATTCATAAATGGCTTTCAAATGAAATAACGAATCCGCAAACACCCGTTGGCACAATAAATATATTATTCCCGTTGTTTTACGCGGTTATTAAGATTGTTTACACGGCATAGTCAACGAAATATCGTAACACAAGTTTTTCTTGTGTTAAAAAACTAATTATATACACATAATAAATGCGTAATTAATTTAAACAATTCGGCTGTAAAAACACAAACGAAGATAAATACGATTGTCCATCTTTTAATACGTATATAAATAAAAGCATAACGTGCGAGTATATATAAGTATAAATACATAGCCAAGTTGCATTTAATTACTGCGATCCGTTTAAAGTAAACATGGTAACTTTGAAAAACATTATTAGTTATGCATATAATATATTAAGACATTATTTGTCGGTCCATTTTTTGACGAAATACAAATATACGTTCACACGTATATTCCACTCAGTTATTAAGTGATTTGCATAATATATAATTTTTAATTTCACGCGAAGCACATTTTTGCGATTTCGAAGAAATTTCAGAAATAATATCCCGGCCGGAAAGCCGTCGAATTTCATTTATTTGCGGAGCACAGAATCATTAAAAATTAAATTACGGAAATGACGCAAAATTCTTGTCACCCGTAATCGTTCATCTGGAGTTCCGGGATGAATACGAAACAATAAATAGCATGAACAAGGGAGTATATTTCATAATCCATCGTCGCGAGGTAAATACAGCGATAAAAATTCGAGAAGCAAATAAACGTGCATTGTTTGGCAATAAAATGCAAATTTTGAAGCTTCGTGTTCCCCTTCGCGACCAATATATTAACCTTAATGATATTTCCGATTGTGTTGTATCGGCCATTAAATCGAAATTTTTAATTGCAAAACATTGAACTAGAATTTACAGTGTTTACAAAATTTGGCTCAAAATACTGAAGTTCGAAATCGGCGTTTGTAAACATAAAATATGAAACGAATTGAATTCAAAAAATAAGCAACACTTTTGAATGTCAACACTCGGTGAAAAACTGTTTACAAACAGACGTCGTTTTATTAAAAAAAAACGTGTCTCTGTATTTAATGTTAAGAATTATGTTTTGTATACAATTCGTGTAAACAAGAATATGTCGTACATTCGTTTTATGAAATTGAATTAAAACGTTTTGCTAATACACATATATTGTTAAAAAATTTGAATTTGGATTCTTAAGTGCACAACTGCAGAAACGAGTACGAGCACAATTTGTGTTACTAAATCAGACCGGTTTAACGTTGGCGGAAAAATGATGGAATATATATATATATATATAATATAAATATAATTTAGTCATTAAACGGCTGAGCGCAGTCGTTTCGTCGATATTATTCAAACGCGCACGAAACAATTATATTATTTTGCATTTTCACCTCCACATTCCAAAGAGGAATTGAATTATTTAGACACCTAAAACTGTAATTAGAGCGACCGAATAACAGCCGAATGCCATCTCTGTTATTTGATTGTTCCGACTGAAATGTTACGGATCGCGCAATATTGAATTCGATTATTTTGAATAACGAACCAACTATTTTCCAGCTTGGTGTTGTTTTATTTCAAGTCTCATCATTAAATTTCAATCAAATTGAACAACCGGTGTTGCGATGTTTATGAAAATTACGCAACGACACGGCGGAACGTGGCGAAAAACGCGCGTCGAAAAATGGTTGCGATCGACTTAACTGTAAAACAAAATGCGTAAATAAAAGATATCGATTGCAGCGACTGCACAATTACGGTATTTAAGATATACGAAATGGCGAGGGAGCGAGCGAACGGTAAAGGAAAGCTTTCGGTCTGTGTGTATATGTGTGTCAGTTTGTCTGGCTGGTACGTCTGTGGTCGGTCGGCGATGGTGTGCGTTTAACGTGGAGCGCGTTGCACGAAGGTCCGCCGCGGCGAGACAAGGACGGAGAGCGGCAAACAAACGGAGCAGGAAGTAAAGGTTAGCGCGAGACAGACGGAGACGGAAGAGAAGAGGGTTAGCGAAGGAGGTCGTGGGAGTGATCGATGGAGTGGCGTCCAAGCGTGTCTAAATAATTAGCTGTCTCTGTTGCGGCCCCGCACCGTTTGTACCGAGCACCCTGTAGATAATACGGGCCGTGTTCGCCGACTGCGCTGCCCTCGTCGTGATTTGCCGAGCGTCTGAGTCACGTATCGTGCGCTCGACCGCGCATTTTTCAGCCTCAAACGTGCGCTCGTCGCGGCGGCGCGCGCGACATCTTTCGCCCCATTCTCGCTTCATCGCGTCGCTTTTTTCGTACAATTTCGTTGATCGGTGTAGGATAACCGCCGACGAGCGTCCGTCAAGCCTCCGCGGCGCTTTTATAATACTTTTCTAATTTGACGACGAAGAAGCGCGTTCGACGATTCGGTTTCCGCGACATCCGTCTGATTATATTTGCACGGAGATGAAGCTCCATAGGTCTCGTAATTTAATTGGAGCCACCCGCGTAATAGCAAATCACTAACCAGCGGAATATCTACCTTCATAGTATATTTATGTGAAAAAAGATGGGTCAAATTTGAACGCGTACATTATTGTATAAATGTGGCAATATTATCGGTTTCTATTTAATGGCCGCGTGGAGAACGATATTTCAACCACAGGTGGCTATTTTGTAAGATCGAAATTCGAAAATAATCAGCACTGATATGATTAAATTGTGGATTTCTCGAAATGATACCATAAATCATTATAAAAAAAAATTCTAATCATAATTTTCGGACGGAAATAAAATATGTGCATGAATGAAAAGAGTATTGGTTCGACGATTTCGAACTTTTTTGCAATGCTTCAATTAACGCGCGGCTAATGTTTTCGTACTTTGAAACGCACTTTCGGGCGACTTTTGAGGTCGGATTAAAATAATTGAATTCGCACATAAAGGACCGCAAATTTGAGAATTAGCGAGAATTAACAAATGCCGGATACGCATTTGTCTGTTTAATTAGTCTTTGCAAGGGTGATTAGAACCCGAACAAAAGTTGAACGGATTGTATCGACTGAACCCGCAGACACGGCAGGAGTCTACACGGACTTCAAAGGACCAAACTGACAGAGGCGAAAGCAATGCAAACGCGCCCGGAGAGCGTCGGCTGGCGCGCTCGCGATTCGTCGTCTGCCGGCGATTTATGGAATTACGAAGTGTTTCGCGACTTATGTTTTTGTTCAGCGCTCAGAGTTGAGTGAAAACGCTGAAAAGACGGCCGGAACGTGTCTAACCTGCGGTATTAAAGCACTTGGCAAAGTTTTCGCAGTCTAAATTCACGTCGACTCTGCCAGCGAGATACCTCTGCGCAACCAGAGAAGTAATTTGTTGCCGAGAGAAGTTACCGCTGAAATACCAACTTTGCGCGCTGGCGACGCTCGCGTCAATTTAATTAAAGAGAAAGTGCGCAAATTATGTCGAAAACAAACGGAGCATTGGATGCGACGCCGCAGACCCGAACTTTCGGCTATGCGACAACTGCGGTCGCGTTGCGTGCCATTTCATCGAGTGGCAGTCGTTATTGCGTTTTTCTTGCGGCCAAATCTGCATACTCGCGCGCAAAAGTTAATCCTTGACCCTTGAGAACGTCGGCTCGAACGACGCTTCGCGCAAAAACGTAGCCATCGGTCGCGTCCATTTTGAAAAGCGCCCGAAACAAGCGTCGCCGAAATCAAACGTTCTCGAGTTCGGCGAATGCGAAATGAATTGGCTGAATCGTGAAATGATTTGTCCCGCGACCGATCGAACGCAAAATCGGCCGAAAGAAGCGTATTAAATTTGCGACGAACGTAACACGAGTCCGCGCGGACGCACAGAAATGCTCAACATAATTCATTCAAAAACTCGTTTGCAGGAAAAAAGCTGCAATAATTTTTTTGCCCGACGATCCGCCTATGGTTATTCTTCTTTTGTTATCACGAAGCGGCTACGTGTTTATGCAAATGAGATACAACGGTAACATTGAATCCTCCCCCGGCGTGTGTGTCGGGTTTCTCGTTTCAGAAATCGCGCGCAAATCATCATCTCCTTAACAGTCGATTTAGTCGACGTATTGCGGCAGAATGTTGTCGTAAAGCTCGCGGTAATTGAACGCTTTTATGTAGGTCATGTAATACGCGCCCATTCGGCAGTCGTTGCCGGTGATAAATATATGGAACGTTAAATGTGCCGTAACTAAAGTGCGCTTAGGACTCTCTCGGGCCGTGTTTCGCGCGAGTGCCTTTGCCATTTGCTTTTACGAGGCGGGCTCAAATATTTTCGAGACTCACCCTATGTGTGCGCGGCTGGGTCCCGAACCCCTCCTCGCCGTTTTTGCGTCTCGACGGTGCCAGTCGTGCCAATATTTGGAAGCCGATTCTGTGTACGGCCTACGCGCATTCCGGCCGTTGCGTGCGTGTCCCGCACTCAAAGGGTGTCGCGTTTGAACCTTCTGAAACCCGAACACGTCCGCGCGCACTATTTTGCGAATCGCTGCATTTCCTCCAAATAGTTTTATTCAAAAGCCTCGTCCTCGCAGGCTCCCGCGTTCGATTCAATATCATTTTCCCTCGAGCACGACTACGCGCGCCAGGTATTTTTACAACTTAACGGATCCGACATTTCTTTGTTATGCGCCACTTTGATTGCAATTTAAAGCTAACGCGCTATTGATTGTTTCGAAAAGCATTTCCTCTCGTGTTTTCTTTCTAATCGGTTTTAATGCATCGCCGTAGCCAGAGCTGCACTAATCAGACCAATATATATTTAATATAATGTCGTTGAAACGCGTCTCTCGTTAAATTCCGTTTGCGTGTAATAATAAGCTATAAGCGGCGTGCGTGTATATATTTAGCACAAATTCTTATGCCATAATCGTGTATTGTCACCGATGTGCAAGTACGTGTCACGTGTGCGAGCGTGGTAGTAAATAAAGTATATATTCCATGGAGAATGGTTTACGTGCTCGATAGCAAAATAAAAATACACCCGTCAACGAAGTCTTATTGATTCATACTGTGCAATCATAAGTAAATGCTGATTCATTCCTGCGCTATCGTAGAAAATACCACCTAAAACACCGACGGAAAATAATTACGCGAAAGATAATGGAACGTGAACGTTGTACGTGAAATACTTTTCAACGTGAGAAACACAAAAGTTATCTACACGCGCATTAACAATTCTATTATTTGTAAAGATAATGCGACATATACGGGCAGCAAATAATCCATATTGCGACGCAATTATTCATTTTCATAGCATTTAGATGATGTCGTTCATCTTTCCATATCCTGGATAAATGTCGAGCTCCACTAACTGCAATTAATTAATTCAACTGCAATAACAAAAATATTTTTAACGTGTCAAAGATTGAAATTATCTTTCTTGCGCGTTTGATGAGCGTGTATATATCATAAAAATATCACGCTTAAATTTTCAATTACGCCTGACATCGCTATATATATACTCTTGTTGCGTTGTTTAAAATAATAATTGTCCAGAAGAACGTCTATATATATAAAGCAAATAAGAAGATTGGATAATATATAATTCTAACTTTATGATGCAATTTATTCGTAGTTCTATAATAACACGAGCAAATTTGACTTTGGATTATACGTTAAATATATATATTAGTTCTTAACACCTTTATATTTAAATTGACATCTGAGATGTTTGACGTGTTTCGTGTGTGTTTAGGAGCTTCTTCGCCATATAATTATTGCCGGATCTCTCTAAATATTTGAACTGGAATCCAATAACGCATATTCTAAATGCTAATGGACATATTTTATTTCGCATTTAACCTACATTAGTTAAACAGATTTGCAAATGGCCGATAAAATGTTTCGATATTTTAAGTAGCGTTGCTTTGTGGTTTCTATCATTTACCTATTAGTTGAACAAAAAAATATACACATCATGAAAGCGGTCTGTCGACGCGTTGAAATTTTGAATAATAAAAGCTTTGCGAAACGCGTGTATATATATATACATCCTTCCGCGGACGATTTTGTTGTTGGAAATGAATTTGTATGCAGGCCACCCGCTGAAAAAATCCGCGGGTTATCAACGCCGTTCGTATTACTGTTCAACTGGTTGAAAATCTTTTTCTTGGAATTATACACAGAAGGGGTTTAATACGATGCGGGTAATTGCGCAATATTCATTGGTCTCACCCTATATAAGCAGTACTGCGGCAACGTGGCAATATTCACGGTAATGTAACCGAGCAATGGGAAGCACAGTCCGTGACTTTTCGGGGCTCCGGGTTCCCCACGACCAATCGCATAACACGTTATTCCTTTCTTGCGTTCCTTTTTCCTCCGCCTTTAGGTGGCTCGTGATTCCCGGCGCTGTCACGTATCGGATTTACACGCTAATATACCGGGCGTGCATTTTCGTAACTCGTTTTGCCCGGACGCAATTTTAGCTGCATTGCCACGTAATACAATCTAACGCGTAGCAAAGATTTGCTTCAATTTTTTACTATTCCGCGCGAATATCAATTCATGCGCAATAGAATATCAATGAAACGGCATTTGTCGTTCGCGCGCAATTTACAAAGAGATTGAAGCAAAGTTAAAAAATTTGATCAATATGATCTCGCAGGTGTAGCGGAGCGATGAAAGGAATCAGAAATGTATTCAGTCGCGACGAAATTGGTCCGACAATAATTCGCGCGTTAATGCGTTTTGGCGAAAAACTCGGCCGAGTTTGTAACTCCCGGGCCGAAATCACGATCGCGCGATCAATCCGCTTGCTTTCATTTACCGCCGAAATTGTTTGATTTCGCAGTTGTCGTACTTGTGCGAGAAAACGGCCGCAACGGGACACGCGGAGGAACGGAAATAAAGGAAAGGCGACGGGAATATGTTTCGCGCGCGCACGTGTACGCAAATATGTGCACACGGACACAGGGAGGTGCCACGAGAGCGACACAATATTGCGGATCAATAAACCTCAATAAAGTCAATTTCTGTCGCGAAGCATTTGAATGCGGAAATTTTGTATTCCGTCGACCGGGCCGCCGGCCGAGCGCCATTCGTGATGCGAATACAAATTAAGTATATATTTTGTGCGACGTGAGTGCACGTGTCTGACAGCCTGCAAGAAAGTATAAGTGTAGAGACTCGGCACGAAATAGATTATACGAATCGCGAGTTATTCGCGCGGCACTCCTACATCCTGCTTAGGTCCTGGCACTGCGAGACAATCGATATTAGAAAAGACGACGCTGTAACTTTGCGTTTGTTCGGGATGGATAATAATGGGCAAAGCGAGCGCGCCCGCGGAAGCAATTTCGAAAAGGCGATCGATTTTGGATGCTCTCAAACGCGCGGTTCAATGCCACTGCAGCGGAGCGAAAGTCGCGCGCTCGGAGCCCGACTGGCGCGTATTAAATAATAATCAGTGAAAAGGAAATAGACCTTTGCGTGGGGGATCGATTTGACGTCGAAATAGCGGGTCATTCGCGCGCGGGCAAACGTCAGGCGCTGCAATCTAGATTACTGTCATCGATAGCTATATATATATATATATATATATATACGTATAGTATTGGCGCGAAATCGCGCCGGCCGAACCAAGTCGGTTTATCGGGAGATGCCGGGGAGTCGATAAAAGTCTATCGCCGGAACCTTCGGGGGTCGCAATCGCCTACCATTATTTGGCTATCTTTGACGATTATTGCATAAACAACTGCACTTGGTAATGAAAAAAGTGATACTTGGATAGAACGCGCGTTGAATAAAAGATTTCGCGACGGGAGAAAGAAAAGAGAATTAAAGATAGGAAAAGCATAGCGGTTTGAATAACTGCGCGGTTCGGTCGATGCAACGATTTAAATTTAAATCACAGATCATTGATCATAAAAACGTCGCATGAAATAACAATGCATCCGCGCGATGGATTTTATTATATAAATTATGAATTCATACTGCGCTGTTTGCTATATAGCCGTTGTAATCGCACCCGCGTTCGGCGCAAAAAATTTGCTCAAACCGATCTTAATACTTCCAAACGAACGCCGTGCCGGCTTCTTTTTATTACGGAAACGCGCATTGTGCCGGGTCCTATTTTGAATATATGATTGAGTCTGTTTTTGTCAAATTCCATTCACCCTTCGTTGTCAGCTTCATAAAGCACTTATTTACCATAACAGGCGGACAGGGAAAAATGGCAGTGAAATCGAATACAAGAAAATATAAGAGCGAGAAATGGGTACTGTAATGGGGCGCCGTGATGGGAACACTTCGATAAATATGTATGGTTTTTGTTGGCCAACTAACCGATGCTCTGACAGTGACTCGGAATTGAATCTCAAAGGTGACGCGGACAGGTTGAAAAGAGAATAGCGTCATAACGCAGGAGCGGCGAAAAACGAAACGTCGCGGCAGTGGCGCTCGTCAATCCTCGACAATCCTCGATATTAAAAGGCGAAAAACGTAACGGCTACAGGGTTTTTGATCAAATTTCGTTGTTTCTCCCGTTCCATCGCTCGTTCTTTCGTTATCGCGATACGCATAAGGATCTCGTCTCATCAAAATTTCCTTCTTGCCATCCGCCGCCCGATCTCCCGTTCATCTCATATCTAACAACGAACTTCGATCATTCCTGCTATCAATTTATTTTTCTCTCTTCCGAGCAGTGGACCGCGTAACGAGCAACGTAAATCAATCGACTGGCATTGTGGCTTCGAAGCGTCACCGCCAACCTCCTCTTTCGCCTCCTTGATATTTCCTACACAATATATATATAGGTGCCGATTCTTCGGTTTAGCTCTTGTAATACAAAGATGATGGTTTGACAAAACAACCGCGGCGCGATATTGCATCCGACGAATCGATTATACCGAAATGAATTACGACAGTTTGAAATTTACTGGACTACTTTTGGCGCAGAATTTGTTCGCCGATTTCGAACGGAAGATTAGAAAAATATTACCGTCGCCGGCAATTACCGAACACTGGGTCGTTAAAGGCATTTCGTTTGCGACACGACGCTTGTTTTCACTGCATAGAATGCATCACCGATTGCACATAATCACGACGAGAAATTCTTGTCCGTACAAAGGAAAGTCCATTTTGACGAAATAATGTCTCGTGGGAAACGAGGATAATAAAACGAACAACTATTATCGGAGTTCTCGTCGCGGAACTTTATTATAAACAGCGTAATTCGATTATTTTGCGACACCGAACAAATAATTGTGTATTTGATTCAATTAACACAAGCAATTGCGTTATATAACAGCTTGAAACTCAAGTACAAAAGTTTAATTAGAGTGAGTACAAAATTGCAGAGGCTAAATTTATCGAATGTTAATTGCAATTAATTAACTGGGATAGCGTAAAACCAATTCTAACGAACGGCCAATATTTAAAAAGCTCGCCGTAATAAAAAAAAAAAAAAAAAGAAAAAAGAACCGTGGCGTGGCGTAACCCGGATATCACCAGACAAAAATAAAATAAACAAAAAAGGACCGCCAACTCTTAAAACTACGATTCCACCCACCGACTTCCACATCAAAACACACCTATATACACCCCTCTTAACACAAACAAGAGATATAGACGATAGTCCTAGACGACCAACCTCACGA
>JABFQC010003669.1:0-13722 GCA_022817085.1 Psilanteris sp. ZL-2020 | reverse complement strand
ACTTAAAGTAATCTCTTTATATTACTAGGATAATTTACAAATAATTGACACAATTTGCTTGTATTAAAAAATCGGATAATCTAACATTTTTTATTGCGAATTAATTAAACATGCCATTAATTCATTACAAATTATACTTGTTGACTATGCGTTATGTCAGTGAATTACACTCATGTAAATTTTCTGATAATAGATTATTTTATCGAATTTCCAAATACATACTTCTTTTGATGTACTCAATTTGTTTGTTGTTAAAAATTAAATTTTGTTTTAAGAGATAATGATTTATATAAAATTATTATTATTTTTGATATAGAAATTGAAACTTGGAATGAATGATTTATCTAATAAAAAATCGAAAGGAAGTTCATAATATTAAAATCAATTTAAAAAGTTAGACAAATTATTTCAAAAGTAAATGTTCATAATACGTTTTATACTATAATTTAAAGTTATATATATTATGATTTCAATGAACAATATATATTACAGTGAAAAAAATAATCTTATAAATTTTACCAAACTAGATAGTAGTTAACTAGATTACCAAACAGTATAGAAAAAGTGAGCAAAAATGCAAATAAATATTAAACAATATCATTGTTCTTATCTTTTTTTTGGTAAATTTTGTAAGATTTTCTTTAGTGTAGATATATTAATTTAATATATCTAATATATTAATAATATTTTTCTATAACATATTGATATATATGTATAAATAACTAATATATATTGAGTTATATAGAATTTCTGGTTATATTACATACATTTAAAAATGTTTATATAAGTGTACCGTAAAAATTGGTTTCACATAATATGACGTGTCGTATGTAAACATATTTAATAATATAAAGTCATGTAAAAAATTCTGTTGATTTCATATATGTGAGTAGACAAACAACATATTATTTCGTCTATTTCCTGTCATTTCGCATGATAAATAGATCAATTACTAATTGATCAATTTATTGCAAGTTGCGCTACAACACATGCGTATTTGATATATTAGTGCAAGGTGTGAGCAATTAATGCACTTGTGATTAAAAGTTTTACAGTTCATTTATTCTACTTAACGAGTTACTAAAAGCATCCTCGATAATTATAGATACCCATATGTTGCAGTAAAATCGTGTCATTTGTACAAAGTTATTATTTTTTATAATTACAGTAATTATTCAATGCTGTTTTCTGAAATCTTTATTGCGATACAATAGACTTTTTCGCTCATCAGTTAACTTCGAATTACTTTTCTATCTTATATTTAAAATGAATATATAATCAATCGTTTAATAAATACAATTTAATTTTTATTTAAAAATGATATTAAATGTTTATTTAATACGTTAATACAATGTTAGATTAATAATATGTGAATAATATTATTAATATAATTTAAAAATGAAATAAGTACAAATATTATGATATTGCAAATAAAATAAGTCATTTTTTAAATAATTATGTTTAAATTGAATGCATTATTATTCAGTATAATTACTTTTAAAATTTAATGTTAACCTTATAAATGAAACGAAGATTAAACGAAAACTAAAAAAAAATAGTATTCCATATTGATACACGTTTTATAAATAATTACTAAAATATCTTTTAAAGTTTCATTTCTCTTATAATAACTACTCTTATAACGAATAGTTATAAATACGTAGACGCATATAAAAACATAATAAATATTTACCGTTTAATATGGTTCCCATTCATGAGGATTTAGAATAATAATTATTTTTTTAATATATAAAATTAGTTAATTGTCATTTGTAACTTAGAGCTTTCAAGTCTCATCTGAGGAAAGCGTGTCGTATCTTCCGCAGTAGATTAAGGCCGGTTGAGTCGGCCGCGAATGTTAACGCCCACAGCTATTATCGTATAGTGTGTACAAATATAAGAAAGTTATTACAAAAAACAGATTTGTTTTAATTTTGATTCTAATGATTAAGAAATTATAACTTATGAACCTATTTTAATTTATTCATTTAATACAAATAAACAAACAAATTTAAAGTGAAAATGCACTTATTTTCGATAAAAAATTTTTTAATATTTTTTTAATTTACAAAAAACAATATAAAACAAAAATAATATCAATGATTTTCCAGACATATCGATGTGAGATAATATTTTTAAACGGTATACAGATAATTTATACATTTAATTACATATGATACTCATTTTATAAGATATTAGATTTGTTTATAATAATAATGTTTAAATTATAAAGTATATGGAGCATGCGAATTCTCATTGTATGATGTTTTGTCCATATATACACTGAGAAAAATTTACTGTTGGATTAACAGACTAGACTGTTCCGCTAACAGTCTTAGACTGTAAAAATATACAGTTTTGGACTATACAGTTGACACTTATAATTCTGACATTTTAAGGTTATGAATTAATTTTCATATGTGTTATTTTATTTTACTTATTAATATTATTCTTAAAAAATGAAGAATTAATCATTTGGTAATAGTCTAGACTTATTTTGTTTTATTTTTAAAGACCAATTATTTTTTTTCAGATATCTCTTTTTTACAATCCAGACTGTACAGTGCGCACTGTTAAAACAACAGTCCGTTTTTTTCAGTGTATATAATGAATAATAATTGTTTTTTTAAGCTCATTTTTATATATAGGTGAATACATTTTATAATTATTTTTTATACCTATGTTATAAATAAACACTTATTTTTAAACTATTTCTTCTTCGCCATATTTTTTCAAGGATCATTTAAACATTTTATAATTTGAAATGCTGAAATATTCATATTTGGAATATGTCCTGAAAGTATAACATTATATATATATATATATATATATATATATAGTGATTAATAACTGAGTAAATTCAAATAAAAAATTTAATTAATCCTGGAACAATTTGATATAATTTGCCTATACAAATTATGAAAATAAAAATTATGAATTGTTTATTTGTTATGACAATATTATAAATATTAGCATTGTAACTATATTTAATCACTAATTTTTTTTAGTTTTTATTGATAGTGTTTGTTCATTTAGTTTATGTGAAATATAGTACATAACACGATTGAATTTTTAGTACTGAAATCGACGATAATTTAAGATCACAACAAGTGCTCCGGAAAAGTGAAAGTTCTGCAATTTTTTTTGCAAGATTTACAATTTGTTGTAATACTTGACCTCTCAATTCCACATGTTCGTTGAACAGTAACCTCGTTTGATCTTTGAGCATATCTAGACAAACTAAATTGTCTATAACTATATGTCTTAATTTGAGAAATATATTAAATGTATAATTATTGTAAATGATTTTAATATACTTTACACAAGCGTTGTTTAAGCTATATGCATGTTGGTTTTATATAAAATTTTCGTTTCGTCAAACTTGTGTTAATTATTATAGTAAATTCAGGTTATAATTCAAACATTTTAATTAATAAATTAAGCCATAAAAAGTTAAGAAATTGTATAATAAAATTAAATCCATAAAAGACATATATATCACGAAAATCGTATTAGTTATAGCTCAGAAGAGGTTGAACCACGATTTACCAAACAACCCTAGTAATTTGATTACTATATTAACCAAATATTTTCGATATATTTTTAATATATAGTCAATATATTAAAAAAGTAAATATCATATATTGATAATATATTACTAATATATGAGTAATATATGAATGATATGTTAGAAAAACTTAGAAAAAACAATACAAAGAAGTTTTAATTATACAAATTACGTAATTACATATTATTTTCTCATATATACAGATCATGTAGAAAAATCTGTGGTTTGTCAGTTATAAACGACCGGCACAAGCTTGGCACAACCTTGGATGCCAATCTTGGCAAATCGTTAGGATGAAACGCCAATTACCTCTGGTCCAACATTGGCAGCCGACAATTCACCGTGTAGCTCAATATCATAAACTGTAATTGTGATTAGTTCGCACTTATGTAGTTAGAGTGCACGAAAAAATTTAGGTGCAATCGTTGTACCTTCACGGCACTAGTACTACATTGAGAGTAAATATCTAACTAAATAGTTTCGTTAAGTATCTAAATTTGAATAATTACAGATTGTAGCTGTGACGACAATCAAAATATTCAATGCAACAATCTTGATTTTCAAAGATTCTCAAAAATGTCATATTGAATGACATGTTCAACATAACCTCCAATTTGTATTATCTTGACTGTTAAATGGAATATGTATTTATTCAAATTGTCTATGCGTAGTTCATCAATCTAATCTAGATTATTATTTTAACAATCTATTCTCTCGGTGTACATAATATTGTCATAATTCTATTTATCGTTGTCGTACACAGAGAAAAAATTCTGGTAACGATTACCAGAATTTATGGTAATCGTTACACAATTGTCCTTGACATCATCATTTTGGTAAAGCTAAGCATGTATTATTGTAACGACCTCCAGAATTCTAGTAATGGTTACAAAAATCTGCTAATGTATACAATAAAACATGTTCACCATAACCAGAATAGTATTATCAAAGATTTTTTTTCTCAGTGTAACTATAATATGTATGCTATCGCGATTCACGGGCAGCAGTTGCCCCGAATTGTGGTGCAGTATTATACCCGATTCGGTTCAGTTGTTGCGCTAAGCTTTAAGTTCAAATGTTGCATTGTATGAGGGGCATCTTTTAAACCTCAATTTTTTCCGTGTGGCAAAGGCAGAAACTACCATTAAGGAGTTAAGCAACATTGGCAACGGTTGTTACCCGGATGGGTGACCGTTCATAGAAGATGTTTTATAATTATGAAAATACGTTTTCAGATATTATACTACATAAAACTTTTAATAACTATTTTTTTATTAAATTAATTTTTTGGAAAAAAGTCCTAAAATTTTTGGCCTTAGCCTATGCCAACGGTCCGCTGCCAACGTTGGGCCAGAGGTAATTGGTGCTTCATCTCGACGATGGGCCATCATTGGCAACTAACGGTCGGCCAACCGTCGACAGTGTTGGGCCAAGCTTGGGCCGTTTGTTTATTTCTATGAGTCAAATGAGAGAAGCATTGTATCGCGTGTATGCATGTAAAATCCAACCAACCCTAACTCAAAATCCATATTCTTATGTCATTTTTAAATTTACCCATATATTAATCGCTATTCTTAAGTTTACATATTTTTCTTAGCTTTATTATTATCAATTACACATCATTACTATTATTACATAAACATTAGAATAATTAACTAATAATTTAATTTATTTTTCATTTTATTTTTAATTAACTCATAAACATTAAATAAACTTCTACGCACTCCACTTGTTACCAACATTGTATTTTACACTTACTGCGTTCATTCGTACAACTTGATACCAACATGGAAAACTTAACAAGAAAATAAATTTTATCTTAAATTGAAAAACATGTTGCTTGAGCATACATTATTAATTTTTTCACTGCATTAATTTTCATATTATTATAATATTTTCGGCGTAGATCGTATCGTAAACATCTCGAAAATTTAATTAGCAATTAGTTTCAAAGATATCGTGGAAATGATATCCTTATTTTGAACGCAGACAAGGATTTCTACCTGTCATTAAGAATATGAACTTTGACGATTGTGCGTAACTCTTGTTGACGTCACGGCACGGAATTCCTGTTACGATATAAATACTATATGCAGCGTCCGTACTTGAATGATATGAAATAAACACGACTTTGTATTATCATTAAAAATAATAACCCAGTGATTCACACGTTCTTATCAAAAAATGAAAATAATTGCGAATTTCGAAGATCGCGTTCGCGCGATTGATAATTTACATTGCATGGCATTAAATTACACAGAATGAACGTTCGATATTTATACGCTTTCTTTGGACCGTCGTATAACTTTTAAACTGTTTTGAGAGCTCGACTATTTGCATTTCACAGAACAGGAATTTAAGACGTTAAACCCGATTAATGACGTCATTCTTAATTTCCTTGGTTCATTCATAAAACGTGATTCTGTAAAGTTCGTTGCTATTTCATATTTTTCGCCACGTGTGTTATGTAATGAACACATCTCATATTTCCAAAACGATGATTCGAAACGTTATTTGGAACTCGGGACGTTAACTAAAAGGGTCATAAAAAGAATAAATAGGAAATACTACTTCTTCACGGCGATAAAAATTGCTGATGTCATTGAATTTTTGATAAATATATAGGATTACGTAAAAGTTGTATTAGCCGACTAATGATTAATAAAGCGGCGTTACATCAAATATCATTATTAACATAATATAATATATTATTGGTTTTAAAGTCTAGCCAAAATAAAGTAAACAAGTGTATTTTCAGATGGAATATTAATTGTTCGATATACAGGATTTAAAAAATGAATTACTCTGTGCAGAGGAAATTTTATCGAAATCAAATGTAAATAATTTAGACTTGCATATAAGATGTTATTATTATTATTATTATTATTATTATTATTATTATTATTATTATTATTATTATTATTATTGCAGAAATTTACGCCTCAGGGAAACCCTGTATGGCAGATAAGATCATTTGAATATATATAAATATAGATAGTCTGATAAAATCAAATATACAATCAAATTAATTGGAAGTAAATAAATAAATAAATCCATTCCAATACAATTTTCTCACAATATAACATCCCAATATCATCCAAATCGCGAATAACGACATCGATAAGTGTCTCATAACGCTAGCTCTCAAGTTCTCTCGTTCTGAGATAAAGGTTATATTATATTAGATATATATCCCACACGGACAAATATATAAATTAAATATATAAAAAAAAATATTTGTAAAAATATAAATTTTATATATATATTTTTCATGTATTCGGAAAATACATATATACCTGGCATATATAAATATACATATTATATATCAATACGTGTATTACTATATTATTAAGATATTTTTATAAGAACGGTCACCCATCCAAATGACGAACATCGCCAACGTTGCTTTTCTCTCTTTCCACTACATGCCGCTGCTGCCACCATGTCGCTAGAATATCTTCAGACAATATTTTGTCAATATTGTTATAATCGACTTATCTTATAGTTTAGTTATAAAAAATATATATTTGATATGTATAAAAAACATAATCCAAATTTATATATGATACTCAAAAAAGTTATACGTTTTAAATATATTTCTTTCTACAAAATATATATATATTTTATATTTCAAATATAAAATTATTATTTTTGCATCGAATTTAATAAATGATGAATTATACTTAATTTTTAAGAAACAAATGTTTATTTTAAAGGAGTAATACATACATCTATATTGCAATCATTGAAATAGTTTAATTACTGATAGTGGATAATGATTGGCGAATGAATGAAATGTTACAAATTTATAATTTTTAATATAACGAAACACATAAACATAGTATTTTTCATACTCAATCATTTAATTCAATTAAATTTTGCAATTTAGATAAATTAAATTTCAATGTTAGACCATCTTTGACCTACAAAATAGAATTCGACCTTAAAACATTTAACTTTCACTGTTATTATTGTAAATCATAAAGTATTAGTTTCAAATTTTTTTATGCTATTTAATAGATAAACACTAGTATAAATTAGGCAAACGTATATTTCGAATCATAACAACTGACTAGTGGTACGGCGACTCGTTTAATTACAGACTGCGACCGACTACCGCGTATCAATCATCTAATTATCCAATTATTGCATAGGGCTGTATCTTGTCATAATATTCCTAAGCGCTCAAGTGCTTTTTAAATGTATATACCACACAAATATATAAACCATAATACACACAACTACAAATATCTGATTATAAGCGAATATTACAATTTCTGTACAAATAATAAAATTTCACATAATTTTGCAATTATATTGTACACCGAATAAAATAATCTTACAAAATATACCAAACTAGATAATAAAAGTAGGAAAAATGGGCAAAAATGTAAAAAATATAATAAATTATGGTTAACAAATTCTAAAAATATGTCAAATATTACCAAACAAATGATAAAAACTGTTATGTCCAATGTTTATTTACATTTTTGCTCGCTGCTTTTATTATCCCGTGATAAAATTTGTAAGATTATTTTTTTCAGTGATTAGGTATTGTATTATACACATATACATGCATTATGCATTTGTTATAATGCAAAATTATTTTTGTATAAATAAATTTTTTGTTATAAGATTTTAGTTATTATAAGATTGATTTTATTATTTAGTTGTATAAGATTTTTTGTTATTATAAGTATTTTATACACTTTTTAATGGTATTTAAAATAAAACGTTCAAAATAATATCAGAATTACGTTACAATTGATTCCATTTCTAATTACCCGAAGATGCGTTAAAATTATTTTAAAATCATCGTAAAGAAAGTTCAAAAGTAAAATTTCTTTTAAGGTTTAACTGCCGTATCGACTGTTGAGTCTTGCGAGTTATCATTAATATCATGTGGCGGCGCTACTTTCACTCTTAATTAGTTAATTCATACTTTCTTTTACGTCCGATATTCACAAAATCAGGTGCAAAGTTCATTATTATGTTTGTCTTTAACGTAGAACGTTAATAAGAAACTGAACGTATGCTTGACAAATCGAAGACAGGTCACTTTCTGAAAAGCAATGCTTTTTAATCAAAAATAATAACAATAATATAATTATTGTTGATAATTCGAACGACAAAATTAATCGAATATTGTAACGAGCAATTATGTATTTTCATTAATAAATCTATATAAACGATTTACCTACATAAGTACGTATAATTATTATTTACTAATTTGTATAATATTTATATTTTTTTTTTTTGTAAAATAAGCCAAGGGTTTGAAAAAGAATATTATTATTATTTAATTAATTTGAACTATTCCGAAATGGAATATTTTATGTTATATTTTATGCAATTATTATAATTCAATTATAATAATTAAGTACAAATGACGCAGCTGTTAATTATGTTATATAATTTCCTATTTTTCGTCAAATAGTTAGTTTACAATTTTTTGAGTATAGCCGAGTTTATCGTCCTTGGCATGCTAGTGTATTCCGCAACGAAATACACATGCAAGATAATTGGCTTTTTTTTCATATTTCGAATATACGGTGTCGTCGTTGAACTGTTACGTGTTTCGTAAAGTTCTTGACTAGCCAGTTTTATGAGAATAACGACAATAATACCATTATATTAATCTTTTTCAGCCGCTTCGCGAACTTATCGTATTGTTAAATAAATATATACCCGCGAGCGATTTATTTCGCGGGGAAACATTTCTAAACGAATTAATGTTTTGGATAAAAACGTTTGCAAATAACTTTCTGAATTAGTCGAGCGTGACAAAACTGAGAAAATATTTCAAAGAGCGCTCACTTCGTTTGGAATTTGTTTTTGAAACGTTTTCAGATTTTATAGGTATCATAATTTGCAATTAACATTTATTCATCAAACGTATCTGCAAAAATTGCGTCAATTATTAATTTGCCACCAAGACTCATCGGAGCTGTTATCTTTCAGTTTTTACCTTTTCAAATTGAAGCAAAAGTATAATGATTGGAGCGGGATTTTGGATCATTAATTATAGACTTTGAGTAAGTTGTTTGGATTATTAATAAAGGGAATTACTTTTTGTGTCACAAGGCCAGGCAGTGCCAAGGCCGTGTATGAAAAGAGTACGTCGTTATAGGTGTAAGCATGTAAAGATGATCGCAAGTGAATTTAATGTTACTTCAAACTCTTCCATGATTATAATTGTAGCGTACTGGATGATCTCGCCTTTCTCCTCCTTTACGATAATTATGCCACTATTAGATTATATTAAATACCATACATTGTAAGTAGAAAGTACTTTATCGATGTCAATGATACATTAAACAATCAATCAATCAAAAATATATAAAATATTGTTGTGTACAGAAAGTTATCTCGAAGACCGTTGGTTTTTAAAAATATTTATTTAACATATTTTGTTCTTTCTTGTGGAATTTTTCTTTGTCAATCTTTGTTGTTTTAAGATAAAATCCTATATATATATATATATATATGAATTTGATTTAATTGTAAGTAATACATTGAGTATATTATAATTAATATTTTTGTAATGTCAACAAGTAAAGTATAAATATAATAATACATTTTCTATTACTTTACAGAAGAATATACAAAAAAAAGGAATGGGGCTGAATGAAATGAAGAAGAAGAAATAACACGAAACAAAGGTAAGAAATTGCATGATGAAATTGTTGATGCAAAATATAGTATTATTTTTTGTTGCTTTTATTTATTATCAATTAATTTGATTCCTGATTTATTTTTATAATTTAATATTTAACTGATTTATTTAGTAATATAGATAGTGTGTTTTAAATTATATGGAGAATTTACTTCTGATAAAATTGATTACTTAAAAAAAAAATTAATTTTGGTATAAAATTCCGCCTTCTTACAGTCTGTTAAAATTTTTATTAACGACTGCTGATGTCATTTTAGGTATAGAAATATCGCGATTTATAATTTGTGTCATTTGAAGCCGATTGGAAATGAGTTAATTTCAAGTCAATTTTGTTTGGTTATTTAATTTTAAAGTATAAAGTTCTTTAAGATACATGCAATTAAATTAAAAAATATCGTCCGTTTCCGGACCAAGGAATTTTTTTTTCATTTAAATTATAATAAATACTGAATGAACCAAAGTAATATTAAGGTTTACTTTTATAATAGACGAAAATATATTTTTATTGGTCATTATTTTTATGGGTCTTATGTTTTGCGCAAAAGTTCGTCATCGGTACATTCAGAAATTGATGAAATTATTTTTTAACCAGTTTTTAAGGTATTATTCGTTTATTAGTCTTACGCCAGAAACGCAATTTATACTTATTACCAGTTTTATAAACTGCAATTTGTGCAAGTAATTGGGTATTTACAATAGCATATCCTTGATAACATACTGTTCTTATATATACGAGTATCTTAATGTACAAATGACTGCCCTGAGTGTTTTTATTCTATTTCATTGAACTTTTTATAATTTACTTATTATTTGTTAGCTATTACTTTGTCTTTTTCGCGTTCAACATTTCACTTAACTAAATTGAGATAATTAACAATATCTCTATCGACTAAAATTTTTGCGCTACTACGAAGGATGTATATATATCTATAATCAGACAAGTTTAAATTGTCTTGTGAAATATGTATGACATACAGACATTTGTATTTTATAAATCGACTATTAAGATTTTCGAATGTGCAATACGTTTGAGCACAATTTAGCCTGCAATTTTTCAATAAATGTTTTGTTGTTTTAATTTAACCATTTTGAAAGTATTGAATTAAGCTTTTAAATTATTTATTTTCAATTGTATGATGTGTAATTATTATTATTATTATTATTATGATTATTATATTTGTATAATAAGTTCTTTGTCTTTAAAAATAAGATTTAAGTTTAAAAAATAGTTAGTGTTTTGGAAATGGTTGGAGAATTTCTCAGTGCTGTTAATGAATCATTCGCAATTATTGCTTAGTAATATCTGCAATATTGGATATAAATTTTTTAATATAATAAGAAAAACATGTAATTTATTTAATTTAATGCTTTTATACTGTAAACAACTTCTCGATAAAAGAAGTTGAGTGTTGCATTTATGTGTACTAATTGCGTATATTTCTCGAGAAGTAAATGACATAAAGTTTTATGTTTATGATAGGAAGGATATGATGTTTTAAATTTTAAATTCAGGATGTTTTTAATAATACAAATGATAAAACTGCGTTTTAAAATTTCATAAAATTATGAAGATATTATTTTCTTGCCTACAATGCATTTCATTAGATATAACTAATTTATATATACAGTTTATATATAAATATATATATATTATGTT
Organism: Psilanteris sp. ZL-2020; assembly: GCA_022817085.1. Classification (NCBI taxonomy): domain Eukaryota; kingdom Metazoa; phylum Arthropoda; class Insecta; order Hymenoptera; family Scelionidae; genus Psilanteris; species Psilanteris sp. ZL-2020. Next base: position 1,821 of record JABFQC010003669.1, on the reverse strand, counting down.
AGAAATTTATGAACTTAATATCGCAATAAATTATCTGGGATAAACATTACAAAACATATTACAAAACATTGCAATTTCTCTTGACTCCTGTATTTATATAACCAGTTAGTGCACAGAAGTATGACGGGTTGTCGTCCGTTGGAACGTTGACTGTAAAATTTTATTTTAATAATAATGAAAATAAATTTTATATCATCAATTAGATACAATTGAAACTAAAAGTGCCATATGTAAATTCTTTAACGAGTTTGAATTATAGTGCAGATAAAAATATTTATCTTACAGATTTCAAAAATATGAATTTTTCAAAAATACAAAATTTTAATTAGATCAGGATAAAACTTATACATGTAAAGTTCCATTTGTTATCTCTGAAGTATTCATGCTTATTAAAGTTCGTAGTTCAATTGTCAATAATTTAAAATTCAACATTCTTACTTTCATTCCTAATAGTCATATTTTCGTGATGAAGCGATTTAATTTTTTTTTTGTTTAATGTTAGATCAACACCGCTAAGTTTTTAATATTGTTCGGACTATAATACTCGTGGGAATTACACAGAAAAGGTAGCGAAGAATAGTTTTTTGAATTCATAATAACGTTTTTCATGTGATAGTATTATTCATCTATTCTTGGATATTAAAATATCAACATTCAGCTAACATTATGACTTATCTTTCCACTAAACAGTCTAACATTTCATTCAAAAGAAGATTCACGACTTCATAATGACTTAGAGTTTAAGTCAAAATGGACGTAATCGAGTCAGAAATACACCATTTTTCTAATCAAGAAGCATAATTCGTCTATTTGTTATACATTCCAGATAGAATTACATTAATAAGTATGACGTGTTTTGTCAAATAGTCATGTAAATTTACACATTTAATGCATAATGCACGTCGTATCTTTCTTAATTTTGTTAATTAACAAGGATATTATCATCTTCTCAATTTCAAGGAGATGTTATTTAAACTTAATGTGTATAGATTTTAATAATGAAAAAGTATATGACATTGTATAATTTATGCAATTTCTTTTGATTCGTGTTCGATGAGAATATATACTTTTATTTCTACCATTACATTGCTTTTGACCGATTATTATTACACCTTCAGGAATGTTATTTTATTATTTAGTGCCTTTTTACTTTTTACTACTCAGTTTGTTTAATATTTTTTTGATATAACATGACGTTTTCATTGTGACATATCTTAAAGATGTTGCATTAAAGCGCAAAATAATTTCGAGTTATGAATTGTAAACATTAAACAGTAATTTATAATATGCAAGCATGTATCTGGACTTTTTTTTCAATAAATTTTTTTATTAAAAAATGGATTGAAAATGAAAAATACAATTTATTGGTATAAAATGTGCATCAACAGATTGCAAGAATATCTCGAAATTGATATTATATAGTTTTAGTCTGGTAGCCTTAATATAAAATCAATGTTTTAGTAGTAAACAGAAATGACGTATGTTGCAAAAAGAATATTTTTCAACTTTGAGTCAGAGTTTCCTTGGAATTAATGTTTTTAGATACTGTCTTCACATATGCTTATATATATATAAAACGGCAGTTTCGAGGACAGCGACTTTTTGGGCCCCTAGGTACGGCCCTGAAAATAATTTGTTTTGTAAAAAATATGGCGGAGCACAGCGGGCGGCCTTCGGCCACCCTCACAAAGGGATGCGGGGGGCACCGCCCCCCAACCCCCCCCCCCTCATGTAAAAATCTAGCCAAACCCAAAACGCGAGGGTCCTAGGGGGCCTCAACACCGTATTTTACTGGTCTGTCCTCGAAATTGCCGTTTAACC
>JABFQC010003668.1:0-13726 GCA_022817085.1 Psilanteris sp. ZL-2020 | reverse complement strand
ATATTATTGTGTGCATTGTACAATTCGAATAAGCATAATTCAAATGACAATAAATATACATAATGTAATTGGTAATAAATTTATGGAAAAAAAATTACGTTTTAAATATTAAAACCAAATAAATAACCCGATAATTCACGTATATATTCTGAAAAATTTATTTTTAAAACTTATGCATTTTTGTTTTGTAAATTGTAAACTCAATACCTATATATTTTAATGTTGAATTGTATTATTTAAATTTAAAAGCATTATTTGAAATCGTCAGATTTTTACAATCTAATTTATTTATTTAATTTCTCAACAACGAGACTTTTATTTAACGATTTTCAATTTAAATTTATTAGTTTCCTCAATAATTCAAGTTTTCGATAATTATTTAAGCATGTTATGTAAATATGAAATTTGTTCTTAAAGTTATAACACAGATAATCCAGAAGTTTCTGTTTATTGGTAATATGTATTATTATGTTGCTAATAATATGCATTATGATTTACACGACATATAATTATAGTCATAAATTATGTACAAAAAACATTCACCGATATTACTATATGGATGCAACGCGTGCATTATATACATCATTCAACCATTAATTACATTTTGACATCTGTAACTAACCACGGTTCCTTTTTGGGGTCAATGAACATATGTCGCAACTTTAGTAACTTATATTCTACTGTAAAAAATGATCATGAAAAGTTTGTATAGTTAATGTTAATTTAAAAAATCATATTTATAATTTTAAGTTTTTAATTTCAAAACAACAAGTCATTCATAAATCATATACTTTTGAAATATAGGAAATACTTTGAAATACAAGAAATTTGTTAAACAGCATTTCTTTTTACAACTTATATTTTTATTAGCATTAATAAATGATATGATATATAACACCTTTCGGTTATTTTAATAACAACCTTTCGACTTTTAAATAAAACGATAACTCATCGTGTATCAAATATAAAGTCTTATGACAAAAGTTGTATATTATTATTATATATTTAACTCTTTAAATGAATAGTATAAAAAATATTTTAAATATGTTAGCAAATTTTATTGATTACTCAGTGTTATATATATATATATATAATTAGTGAATTAAAGTGAACAAATTATAAAAGTAAAATTATAAAAATGAAAATTACAAATAATGTAATTTACATATTTATATTTCCAAGCCCTTAAAACTTTTTGGATGAGTTCTAAAGAATAACAAAACGGTATTATAACTTTTTTTTATTTGCCTTTCGTTCCTAGTAAATTTTTATGTAATATTGGCTTTCCGCAAGTATTCGTATTTCGCACCTCTTTGAAATATAACGCAAAGTCATAGTCTCGTTCATTAAAAAATATTAATGAACCAATAATCTTTTGAAAAAATATAAACTTTTATTTAAACATATAATTTACATTTGCATCTATATATATATACATATATACATTCAAAGTATAATTTTATTTTAACGTATTTTATTTTATTAAATATTATTTTTTCATAAACGTATTATAATTTAATAAAAACACATAAAGTATATATATTATAACTTAATTATTAACCAAATTATGCTGTAGAAATCGACAGGATTAAAAATAACAATGTCTTCTTATTGCTGATTATTTATGTCTGTTTTGTGTGTTTTTCCAAATTTAAGCCATTTGTTTTAGTATAGTAAAGTTACAAAAAAAGTTACATTTTTGTAATTATAATATATTTATTTCGAGTTATAATCATTATTGTGTATTTAATTTTTCAACAAAATGTATTAAAATTGTAATTTTATTTATATAATGTTAATAAATATTTAAGACATATATAATTTTGAACTTAGTAATACTCATTAAATTAATTTTTATATACAAACATTGCCAACAAATTTATAAAACTCCATATAATATCCTGCACAGTACATTTTCAAATAGATGACACAAAAGTAATAAAATATGTCTTCTTTGAAATCCCTTTAGTTTTAAAAATGCTGTATCTTTTGTATTTAATATATATTTAAAATACTAAAAATAAAGATAATAAATTTATAGTATAAAATTTCAATTCTGCTCTGATTAAAAAGATGCAATTTGATAGTATAATAAAAAATTAATCTTAAAATGACTTATGTAGCTATTACGATGGTATTATCTTTAAGCTGGCAGATGACGCGTGAAATTGTTTTAATGCTAGTCCATAAGGAAATTAAAGAAAAAATTAAAAAATTAGATAGGGTAGAAAATAAGCATGGGTGCGTCCGCATGTGAATTTTTTGTTTGTCATTTTGTTACAGTTTTTTTAGGGATTTAAAATAATTTATTTGTAAATGTTGAATGTGCTGAATCATGTAATAGAAATTTTGAAAAATTATGTATTTATGCTACATCATTAAAGTTACTTTATAAACAATATCAATGATGATTTAATTATTAACTAATAAATATTTAACATAATTTATTATTAAAACATTTAATATATATTGATAAACCCATATTAAATTTAATTAATTGAATATATATATATGTTTTTATAAAGTAATAGTAAAATGTATATTATTTGTACATATATCTATTATTTTAGAAATTCAAAAATCGGAATAAAATAATAAACGAAATAATTTTTATTTTACTATTTCTAGTATGTGCAACAAGTGTTAAATTTGATTTTTAAAAATGCATTTATTGGAGAAACAATAATGATATATAGACATATTGTATTCAACTTTTAACTCCGTGCATACACAAATACGTATTGCTATTATTTAATTATAATGTATAAATAATTATATAATATTATACAATATTAATGAAACATTAAATATAAATGTTGTATTATAATAGAATTATAATAAATACCAAAGTTTTAGCATTAGAATATATTTCATACTTAGTATTCATTTCACATTTCGCACTATTTTTTATGCCTATATATATGAACATAATTTGCATTATAGAATATCACGTGTTACTGATTTTTTTTATCGAATTCTAAAACCTTTTCAATGTTATAAATTAATTTTATCCAATATAATTTGAATACAAAATATAATTACGTAATACACCAATATGCGAAAGAAGACGAGATGGTTTGTAAAGAACAGCTTTTAAAGTTTATTCGTACCATAGTAATTACATTATAAGAAGCATAATGGAAACACAGTGATCGATACTTGCATTAAGTAATACTATAAACTAATAACCACCTTGAATAACGAGCAGAATTATAGGCAATGTTATTGAATACACGCTCAACTTATTAGACTAATATTGATGGTGATTTAATTATGAATAATAACCATATAACTTATCTAGTTGCCGAATTTAGGGTGTTAAGTTATTTTGAAAAAATGCGTGGCACTAATTTTTGATACAAAATTAATATTCAAGTTTATATTAACAAATTAAATTTATTTAAACATTGTTTTATTTATAGTTATTTTAACAGTAACGCATATACACTCTTAAAACAATCCTTTTATCTCAAAATTTTAGAACTTTAAAGAGAGATTAAAAAAGGACACAAAACAAACTCATCAAATAAATAAAGAAAATAGATGTTCCACACGTCTTTCTTTATTTCATGTGTTTCTTTCTTTCTTTCATTCCTTTTTTAATTTGTTTCAAAACATTATAATTTTATGGCAAATAGATTATTGTTTCTAAGAGTGTACGGGTATATATATCTCACAAATATTGTAGACGCACTAATTGAGTAAAAAATAAAAAAGGCCTTCCGAGCGTGACACGAAGGGTGCTTAACAACGAAAATCGAAACTAAGAACCAACACCTGATTATACGTACCTTATACATACCCGATGTACATTTTTTGCGAACCGTATAATATATGTGACACTTTTTTTTTTGGTTTTATTATACCTTTTTTGTCTAATCGTGTCTGTTCCACGTTTACACAAAGGGTAGACCAGATAAAAACTAAAGTTTAAACTTTAATAAATATGAAATCTACTCCGATCGAGTAGATACTCCAGGCGTTGTTCTGACAAAAATGTAGCATAAATAATTTATTTCTCGCACTTATCAGTAAGTGAATTATACCATAATTCATGTATCCATACCATGGTAATCACGTTTCTTCTTCATTCAGTTACTTACACCACGCACTTTTCCCGTATTAGATTTCAATTAAAATTTCTTCAAACCATGAAATTGCCTTGATTATTGTTAATATACGTTCGCGAATGGCTACGCGACCGAATGAAGTTTACGAAGAAATCATTCTTTGACAACATTAAAAGACCAAACAAAGTTTTAATGATTTTAAATATAATGCACACAAGAAATAAAAAACTGTGACCCAAAAAGTACACAGTACTCCAGAGCTCAAAACGTCGAGCTTTTAAATATGCCAAATGTTCTGCCGAGCGAGTTTCACAAACAATAAACTTGCTTCTCAACGGTCCTCTCAACCGCACAAACTCTAGTTTTATTTCCTATTTTTCTTCCTCTTTCAGCATTTCATTTTCCCCTCTTAATTCTTTTATTTTTTAAACACCTGCTATCTTGTTAGTTTTTTTTCCTTTTTTTCGCTTTTTTTTCTTCTTCTTCTTTATGCCACAACATTCCGCCGAGGAGTTAAGGCCGAGAAATGTTCATAAAAACGCAGTCAGCATACACGCCGGATATTATGCACGTTTCCACTCGAGGAAGTAATTTTTCAAAGGGTCACCCGGCAGCTTCTTCGCAAAGGTTCGCGTATCTTTTTCGGATCGCGACACCGCTTCCGCACATCGCTTGTCATCTTCATTTCGCTGGGCAAAAAAGCCAACTTCTTTATTTTGAACGTGTGCGCACCATCCCGCAAGAAAAAGCAACAACCTTTTTTCCGACCGGGCGTAGGTGTTTTCTAGATCGCTGAAGCAAGTTGATCATGCTTATACCGCTGTGCCAAACAAGGGACCCCGAACGTCTACCGTCTTTTCGTCCTTGCAACACATACTAATTCTTTTAAACCGCGCACACTGTTGTGCGCGACAAAAACACCTCGCGTAAGAGTTAATAAGCGCTAGATTAAAATTTCTTTTTTTGACAAACGGGTAACTCTCGAGATAATACGGATCTCGGGCATTCCTCGGGATCGAGCGATTTTTTTTTGTTTTTACCATTCTTACGTATTAAATTCATTTTCATGACTCGTTTGGCATTTAAATGATTGCCATTTTTTATGACATTTCTTTGCGTCTCCGTTTTAAGGCATTTCCCCCCAAAGGTCGACGTTATTTCACCGAACAAGTTCTTTTTATTTCTATAAACGTCTTAATTGTACGCAGAACTTGTGTGATGTCGGAACAAATGTTGAGAAATATATTATTAGTTTTATATATGGTGATACCGCACGGTTTATTTTCAACCGCGTGAAAACTTTCTTCGTAACTTGTTGAATGCCCAAGAAGACATAATCTTTATCTTAGAAAATGTCCTTTCGCTACCTTCTTTTTTAGCATTATAATATCTTTTGACATAATAAATTAAGTAATTCTTCGACTGTGGAAGGAATCATTTTATTTTCATAATAATGAGTGTTCAGATTTGTTAGTTTGACTTTGATTCGACATCATTCTTTTGTGATAATTCTGCTTTTGAAATGAAAATACTCGTGAATAAACAGATCATTCAAGCTATTCTAAAAATGAAATATTTTTAATCAACGTTTTAATATTTTATAATCATAGCAGATTAAAGCATTATAATTGAATTTATATTTAAAAATACATTTAAAAATGCTAAGAAATTTGTATGGAAAAAGTAGATGTGATATATGTTCAATGAAGAAGAATATTTATTAAATAAAATTGAATCAAACTTCGTGACAACACTCGAAAATATAATCTACTGCTAATATTGGGCATCCTTCTTTGAAAGTAACTTCGTATAAACGTTAACATTACCAAAAGTTAAATATATACAGATATATCCACAGTCAATTGCATATTTTAAATTCTGTATAAAAATAATTTAAATGTTACGTCTGTCGCATACCTGGGTCAATGTATTTTCATATATATATACCTTTATTTCAGAAAATGTAAAATGTTTCTTCTTTTAAAATATTCTCAAATATTCGAACATAACAATACGAAATTGCTACGATACTTGAAGTATTTTATATAGACGTACAAAAAACCTTCAAAATGATATCATTAACTATACAAATGGAGAAACGTGTAATGAAATTATTCCGTTTATAATAAACAAATTCAATTAATATTTACGAAACCCAATATAAGCACACAGAACTATACATGAGTTGACTTATATATTATGTTTATAACTATATCTTTTGAATTTTTTTATGTGTTCTAAAAACTGCTTATATTCTTCCTTTGTGCAATCTTAATAATAATTCCATTATTAATTACAACATGTCTCAATTATTAACAATTTAAAATACAATTTGATATTCACTTGTTCGAAACATTATACATTACTTATCTTTTTATACGAAAATAGATTTGTATTATAACGAATGCCGTACTATATTTGATATATACATACATATATATATATATATATAGATATATATGCATTGCAGAAGTGAAGATTCAAATAATAAATATCGAATAATAAGTATTATGTATGTAAATATATACAAGTTACTTTTTGTATTTATTGGGTGAATATGTAATAGTAATATGATTATAAAAATGATTGTAATTCTTGTTGTAAAATTCAATGTTATAAAAACCATGACAAAATAACATTCATACATATGCTTCGATTTGAGCAATAATAAGAAATACTGAAAATCGAAATTCGTTTTGCATACATCTGTGGTGAATAATGCTTTTATGAATACATTTTATTAATATAAATATTTCTTATACGTACTCTACATAATTTAAGAATATAAAAAATAAAAAACTATCCCAAGTCTAATATTTTCGAGAAAAGTTTATTTTAGGAAAAAGCAATAGAATTACATAATTAAATTCAATTCTAGAAAAAGAAAACAATTTATCGTTAATATAAATTTATTTGAACGTCAGACTTGACAAACCCCTATCGTGACACTCGATAAAATTTATAAGAAAAAAATTACGTTCCAATGACTCGAACTTATATTACGAACATTATTCAATTCTTTTCATAAGAGACTTCATATTTATCAATGTGTTTCGAATGAGTTTTTTGGCTTATTTCCCAAATCTTGACTTACTTTTTGCTTCCCGACATTTGTAATCAGTCATTTTTTAACACAAACAAAAGTTTATGATTTATTGCAGTTGGGTTGATTTAAAGTAGAAAGTTCACTGGTAAGTCTCATTTTTGTCTGCAAGCATGAAAAAACATAAAAAATAAAATAAAACATTTATCAAGTTTGTTTAAAATAAATGTATATTTACTAGTTTACGTTATGTTTTAATAAATCACATTTCAGTAATATATTACGAATTACGCAAACGAACTGAGCGTTCGCAAGATTTACAAATTATGAAAATATTGATAAAAATTAATTGACATGCGGGACGTAATTGACTATCTTTATAAATGATTATGTTTTCAGTCGACCAGCTTATTGTATAATTAAAAAAAACGTGTGTTTTAACTAAACACTCAAATTTTGTTCTGCGAAGTCGCAATGTTAATAATTTATTCAACCGAAAACATTAAGCAATAAAGCCATTATAATTCTCCAAGTTGCCAACTCTAAACAAATAAATTCACTCGTCGCGCCAGCTCTTCGCTTTGACAGACTTACTTATAATTTCGCGAATTGCGAGTTCTGTGAGAATCCAAATGCAAAATCGTGAATTACAATTAAACTCCGGAACAGAATGTTTCATCATAAAACATAAAACGAAAAGTAAGTTTTAGGTATCATTTGGAGGCACATAACGTTTGTCACAGGCAGTTTGTTTTACGTTTCAAGTTTGTGAACGCGTCTCCAGTCTAATCGTTGAGTTTCCTCGAGACGAGTGAATCAAGACAGATGTAGGAACATGGTACGAATCCTCTAACTCACAGATTTTAACCAGTTTCAAATTTTCGCCAAAATTCAAACTAAAAATTGATCTCGACTCGTATTTAAATTGAGCCTTACATTTGGTACCGAAGTGTTCCTATAATTTGAAATTATAGTCGAGTAGTCAAGTCGAGCGTATATAGACATATTCAATGGGTTTAGTTGAGCAAAATTTGTGGAACAACGTGGACTGATATAATTTATAAAATAAAATAATAATAATACCAATGTCATAATATTAAGGCGTTTCTTTTAAATCATTGTATAAATATATTAATATATCGCGTGATTACAAATGCATCTCTTATAAGCAATTGCTTAAATATTGCTCATAAATTATGAGAAATACAAATTTATAATAAATTATTATAGATAGATAATTTAATTTATTAGAATACGGCTATATATTAGGAACAAAATAATTAATAATTACTATAGTATTCTTTATTAATATAGAATATTTGAAATGCTTAACTAAATAAGTAATATAATAGGAAAACAATAATTATTACATATTCTTAATGAAAATAAATGGAAAGAATTTATTGAATAAAGCATTACATTTAATTTCAAATGCAATATTGAATTTAATTTTATTTGTACAAGACAATTATCATATCTTTCAACAAATTTCATATTGAACGCACCATTAATTGAAATTATCAACATTTTCATCGGAGAAATTTAAAGTGAATACATAAATATTAATTTTATCACGTAATTACAATTAAGTTACAAAGTATTAACTTTGATACGTGTTTATTTAATGCTGCGTTCATTTGGATTATATATTTGGAAATCATTTATATAACAATTTAATACACAATAATCAAATTAAAATTTGTATTCATATTTAATGCCGATTTTATAAACAGAAACAAAGAAACCAATTTAATTGTGAACAATTTACTCTCTAACCCAATTAAACTAACCAATAGTTATAATTATGATAAATTGTATTATGACTATTCTTTAATTAAATCAAATATATTATTATTTTATATTTATTATAAGGATTAGAAAAATGAAGATTTTATTAAATTTATATAATTACTTCAACTAATTTTAATATAACTGTAATTGGCTGTTTCTATATTATGAATGTTTATAACAAAATCAGAATCTGTAATATATAAAATAATCTAAATAATATATTTTTACTAGATTTATGATGGACTTTTTAAGAATAAAGATATTACTCTATAATAAGTAAAGTTTTCTCAGTGTATGTGTAGTAGTATATGTATCAATGTATATAATACAATTTTAATAAAACGTTTTCGCCGAGTAGATTTTGAAACAATTATTTGAATTACGTCAATCAAGACACATTTTCGGGTTATATCACACGCGCACGGTAATAAAAATGATGAACTAACGCAAAATATGTACCATTTATTGTTGCAGTATCAAAATGAAGTACATCGTAGGACTTCTCTTAGTGTTGCCGTTTATGGTTGATGCGACCAAGTTGCGTAACGCGAAAAAACTGATCAAGGAAAATAAAGAGGTAAACGTGTGCGACCTGGAACGATACGGGTCGCCAGTGTTCTGTTTCTGCAACAAGAACCAAATCCGTAATGCAACGGACGTGAATTGTTTGATATTCGATAAATTTGACGCCAACGATCCCGTTTGGAACCACTTCACTTCGCAAATTTACGTCGAAAAACTGACGTTTAAAGTAAAATCTGGAGGTTCGTTTACGTACGTGCCAACGAATGTGCTCAAGCAGCTGAAGAACTTGCACGTCGTTATTTTCCAATACACGACTATAGATGTACTCTCAGAGCACGCGTTTTCCAATCATTCGTCCATCGCGGAAATTCATCTCAATCGAAATTCCATTGTCTCATTGCGAAAGTATTCGTTCGAGAACATGAAGAATCTTTCTTTGATTAATTTGGATGAAAACCGACTCACTGAAATCAACCGGTAAGAATTTCTTTACTCTCGTACGAAACCATTTTTGTTTTATTTACTTCGATCGCTATGGTATTTCAGAACGAATGCTTCTGTCATTAACAAATATTGCATTAGTCATTCCTTACGAGTTGACAAAGCAGATTGATAAAGGGATAATTATATTTGCACGAGTTGCCGGCAATTTTTCGTTGGTGTACGTTTGAATCGAGTTTCTGAACATATTTTGTCGTACGTATTTGAGATCACCGTGGACGGCTTTGAGACAAAACGATTTTCAACGAAACTATATAATCTATGGAATGTTTTGAATTAATTTTGTAATATATATCGTATGCGATTGGACGATGAATTGTTACAGATCAGGATCTCGCGTGATGCAATCTTTGTGTTTAAGTTTTGAATGCGGACTAAATATCAAACTGACGTATGCACATTGCCAGAATTATGTGTGTGTATATATATATGCCTTTCCTCTATCCGCTTTAAGCTTTCGAACAGAACGAATTTATATATATTTGTTAAGGCATATCAATCATCTTGCGATATATTTTCAATTTTTCTTTGTTCTCGTGGTCGTAATTATTTGGTAATCTGGATGAAAGCTGTCAATTAATAAACATTATTATTTTATTGTAACTGCGCATTCTATCATTTAAGACAGATGATTAAATGTAAAATGTCATTTATGACAGAACATTCTAAAGCTTATTCAAAGCAATTAATGCCGCTTTTGTATCGCACCGGTAGTTAACTCTACTTGTTCGAGTAATAATAATATGTCAACTTTTACAAATGAATACGACTGTCGGGGCTAAAAATCAAATATAACCATAACTTGTAAGACTAATCGCGATATTTGCGCAATGATTATTTTCGTCTGAAATACCCGCCGACTGATCTCAATTGTCTGTTTCTTTTGCTTAATTAGAAATAATTGTCCTTAACATTTAGACAGAGTGCATCGTGTTTTTATTTGCATATTTGCTTTGGTATAACATTAATAGCCGTAGATCCAAAAGTATGGCTTCGCATTCATGAGAATTAGCATGAGCTCGAACGAGAAAAAATAAAAAAAATAAATAATAATACTAAAAAAAAAAAACCTTATAATAAAAGTGTACAATCAGAGCAACGAGTGAAAGAAATAATAATAGGAATTCGTTTAGCATGCAAATCTTCGGGGTTTAAAAATTCAAGAACCCGAAGTTGATTATCACGGCTGTGTCTACGTCATTAAGTTGCAGCTACATTGCATGATGCATTGTAATGTACGAAAATCATTGATCTACCTGACTTTTATTAAGAAGCTATAGTAGTTATATATATGCATGTGATTTGTAAAATTGGATATCAAAATGTTATTATACGTAACAGACGAAACTGTCGTAGTTGCATAATTTTATAAATAAATATGTTTCAAAAATTGTCGTTGGCCGGTGAGTACATGAACACACATTTATATTAACGTAGTTTATGTTTTAAGAAACAAAACATTTCTTATTTTACTTTGTGTTTTTTTTCCAGTTCCTTCTTAAATTTCGACTGTCGTGTAATTTGAAATGTGACGTCCTTTGATTTCTTTCAGCGATGTTTTTATTAATCTGCCGAATCTGAAGAAGTTGCTCTTAAATCAAAACAACATAACGCTATTGCACGAGAAAGCGTTCAAGCACCTGACGTCCCTTGAAGAGCTCGAGTTAAACAACAACCAAATATCGGTTGTTACGCGCGAAAGCTTTCACGGTTTAAAAAATTTGCTAAAGCTCGATATGCACGCCAATTCGATATCGATGATCGGCGATAACAGTTTTATGGAGATGACTGAGTTGAGAGAGCTGCTGTTGGATCAGAATCAAATCGAGTATATATCGGAGAGCGCGCTGTACAGCATGAGGAATTTGAGAAAGCTGGGTCTGAGCGAAAACAAACTTGTCACTTTGGAAGCGGACTTTTTGGCCGGCGCGCCGCACGTTCACTTCCTGGACTTGCGAGACAACTTGCTCAAAACCATAACCTTCGACAATGTCAAGCCCATTATAAACAATCTATATGACACGGAGAGTTACTTTTATTTACACGGTAAGTCCTATTACGCTTTGACGCTTTAATTGCAATTTTCATACGGCTCATTGTACGTCGTTAATTGTTAATCCCGACATTAATGGTCTGCCCGTTATTTACAATTATTCTCCCTTTCAAGGGTATACTTGTGTTATTCGAGTAAAACGTTCGTACGGAATCGTATACTTTTAACGAACACCAAGATTTGATTGAAACAAAATAGCAATTAGTAAGACCTCCTTCGTCGATCAATGAAGAACAAATATTCAGTTTATTTTAATAGAATCATTAAAACTTGCAAACCCGGTTCAGGAGGGTTTAATTCAGCAATGAACAATTAATGGCAAAAAATGAAATGCAATTTTGGCCGATCCATTGAAAAGAATACGCCGGAATGATGCATTTTGAATCGCGCTGCATTGACTTTTTCTTTTTACAAATCTGAAAAATTGAATTTTTAGTTTTATTATCGCCCTGGCCAGTTTCCAGTAATCAAATACATTTCAATGTGGTTTAATCAAAATTAAACTAGCATGAATTTCTCAGCACGTTCGCATTCGTATAAACGTGTCACAGAACTAAAAGCACGTAACTGACAACCGCTGCTACAACTACATGAGATACGAATCAGACTCTCTCTACTACATCGTTCATTTGAGTGCCGTCAGACATGATTTTGCTTGCGCGTTCCAATCAAACATAACAATACGACGCATTTTGAATTCCCTAAAAAGAAGTAATATGTGTATAGAGTATTGATATTACATCTGAGAGATTCATATTCAGTTATTAATAAAATATTTCCAGTTCGCGGGAACTTAAATAGCGCGTGATAATGTGCAATAGAATTTATTGTGCCGAATATGTAATTGTACAATTTGACAATATTATTGTAATAATGTGGTCGACCAATTGCCGAGTGACAAAGTTGTTTAGGTTTTTTTAAAGGCTAAAATGCACCTAAGTAATATTGCGCTGTACTTTATATATATTATATATATAATTTTAACATGATTATGAAAGAAAAGAAGCATACGAATTAAGGAAAATAATACAGTGGAGAAAAGTTAAGGAAATAAGTTGAGAAAATAACTTATGTCAATGAAAGTAATTTATTTAATTTTTTAAGTCTACTTATTTCATGAAATATTTCGCTAGCATTTGTCAAAGAAGTACTGCCAAAGAAATACTGCGTCAAATTTCATACATATTACGCATTATTGTGTATCATATTTTATCATCCATTTACTTATAATATATTATGCTGCTTTTAAAGCGATTGTTTATTTAAACAATTATTCATTTTTATTTATACGTTTATCAAACGGTTTTACTTGTATTGCAATATTTTTTGTTAATTCTGTACATTACATTATTTGTACTGACAAATCATAATTTATAAATATACGTAACTTATTTAATGCTGAATCGTATAATATAATAGTAACGCAATACAAATAATACATATAATATATTTATATTGATTGGAGAAAATACTTTTATATCATGCATATATAAATGAGATATAGGATTTAATGCAATTGTCGTGTATTATTTTTAATTACGGTTATAAAATTATATAAATTTATTGATGATTTTGATATATTTATTGATGATATAACTCAATGTTGTAAGGATGTTCAATATTTGTTATTCGCTGATGATCTAAAGATATTTAAAACTACTAAATTCAATTCTGATATAATGAATTTACAAAAGTCTCTTGATGATATTAACTTGTGGTGTAAATATAATAAACTACGTCTAA
>JABFQC010003667.1:0-13726 GCA_022817085.1 Psilanteris sp. ZL-2020 | reverse complement strand
ATATAATACGGTTCAATAGGATGCTTATATTTAATGAAAATGTTGAAATATTACTCACCGATAATCCTTTCAACATTGTAATAACTTTTCAGGAGATCTTGTTGCAGCTCTAATTGGCATTCAAAATAGTCTATATCTTCGGGACCTGCATATTCTCGCCATTGTTTAATTTCTCTTTCTTTTTTGATAAAATTATCAAGTTTTTTCATGCCTTTAACCTGAAAAACAAATTACACGTTGACATTCAAATAATTGATACATATTGCAATATAATAATTTGTAAAAAAATGCTTGATCATACTTATGATGAATTATGAACAATTATAATGAATGCTGCACGTTTATTGTTGCGATAAAATTCCAGACATTTCATTTACCTTTTGCGTTTTTAAGGAATCCTCAGATTCCCAAGTGTTATGAATATGTGACCAACCCTTCCATTTTATCAGGTACTGAACTTCAGTCTCTTCTTCATCCAAAACTTCTGGATTTGGATCCCCATTTTCTTCTACAGCATATACTGTTGTTTCACTTCCAGTAACTAGATCAAAAAAGTAAAACATTAATAATAACAAGTATAATAAGAATATAGGTGCAAGCATTACTTTACTTGAAACATATATCGTGTCATTAATTATGTACACTAACCTCCTTTTTTCCCTATTCTTTGCTGTAAAATGCGTTCGATCGTTTCCGCATTATCAGCTTCTGTTTGACTAGCCGCAACAGCTTCATCAACTTCAACGATGTCTTCGCTGTCTGTTCCTTCTTCACTTTCTTCTTTATAACTGACAGCCGTACCTGTTCTGCGAGTCGCCAACCTAGAAACAAATTGCATATTCATAATTCATACGTTTAAAATGTAAATGCAATTAACAGATACAGCAACAATAAACTTTTTAAGTAATAATTTATTTAAGGACGAATCTCAATACTTCAATAATATATATTTTTTTAATTATTATTATTATTTTATACTATATACTTTGGATATGATATTAATAAATATTAACTAAATAATTCATGGAACAAAACGTTTACCTTCGGTTATCATCACTTTCAAATGATTCCGATGATTCAGAAATACGCTTTTTGCGTGATCTCGCTTTCTCTTTCGCTTTTTGAGCTGCACGTCGATTTATCGACTTACTCGGTGGTGGTTTTACTTCTGTGTCCTCAGACTCTGACTCTGAACTTTCAGAATTCCAAGCATTGTTTGAACTGAAATTGATTTTAATAGTTAATAATACACTATCATTATTATTATCATTATTATTAATAATATTATTTATGATTAAATTATAAATTAAAAAAAAATGCAAAAGTGCTTAAAACTGATTGATGACATTTGAAAATAATTATTTTAATATTTTAATTACAGAAATACCAAATTCATATTGTTATTCCTCATAACACACGTGAACAAGTTACATGTGAAAACACGTGAAACAATTTATATACAAATACACAACATTAAACAGACATTGAAATCATTGTAATTAATGTTAGTAATGTTGCGAACATTGTTATAGCACTCCTATTACTAAACTCAACGACCTAACATTTAGTTATAAGAAATGGAATGTGAAAAACAATTAATGCCACTTGGAATATTAAATTGAAATGACAAAATGAACACAATTATATGTACACATCGAACCAAAGAATATACAAATTTGTGCAACACACAAAGCAAAAGCATCAATTCATCATCCACCTTTTATTGCTCAAAAGGTTTTTGTCTGACAATAACTGACCAATATATATATACACCAAAACAAAACCATAACTGGCCAATATAAAATCAAATATATACATTTTAAACGCGTTTCATCTGCAGTTCAGTCGAAAAGGATTATCAAAATCAACAATCAACAAAGTAATAATTATTGTAAACAATACAGAAAAATGCAAAAAAATCGATGTAATTTTAAACGTAATAAAGGAATGCATAAACTGTTGTTTCAGTTCAGTTCAATGATACAACATTAAACATACACGCATATTTATGTGATTTAAACGAGACAAAAGTTCTAATTAATTTCATATCGCATATCAATAGAGCAGACAAAATACCATTTTCCTAACCTCCAAATTTGCGCTCTCACGGCAACGAGCTTTCTGTTATTACACAAAATAGTTTCGAATAATTACGTCTCAATTATTCCCTAAAATAAATTTATTATAAAAGTAATAATAATAAACTAAACAAACAAATCAAAAATAATAACAAATAATAATAGAAACAAAAAATAAAACAAATAACATAAAAAAAATTGGACAACAAAAAAAGAGAAATAGAAATCAATATAACATTTTAATTTCTTTATTGCCTTCAATTGGCTTTTTTCAAACTGATATTAATAAAAATAGAAAGCAATTCGTTTGAAGGCGATTTTATTAATAATTCCTTCCATGCAATTCAATTCCATTACGACTTATTGGTAATTAAAATCAATTAAAAGGAATATTTTCGGTTTCTATTTCCTTCAATTTTCCAAAAAAAAAAAAAAAAAAAAAAAAAAAAAAATTTCAATCGAATTGTTCTTGAAAAGAAAGTTAATTAAAACGTTTAAATTTTCATCGTCATCTACTTCTTTCTATTTCTGTTTGTCTGCGGGATTGCTTCATAACGTTATTTTCCAATAAATTTTAATTTGGTACTATAACATTATTTAATTCCAATTCCAACTCTCCAATCAAGTTTCAACTGAAACGATTATTATTGTCTTAAAACATTTCGCAACGACCGCTGCTTTCCACTCCAACGCTGAAAACCGGCTAAATATCATTTGACAAATGAGCAAGCAATTTCCTGGAATAAATTCCATCCATTGGATCTCTTGAATGCTCGAATTATGTAAAATATCATTGATTTGTATCATTCGCGTGCTACGAATTAACCAATGCCGTATTGGATTGCTCGAACCTACTACCCTACTTAGGGTTAAGTAAATTACAAAAAAATTCCTTTGTTCGATTGTAAAACCGTACGAAATTTGTAGCAATGTCTCAATCGAATATGTATTTTCTAATAACACACTTATGAATCTCAAGTACGGTAGATTCGAGCAATCGAAAATGGCATACCGTTCGCGTTCGAGATTCTTACAACAATAAGAAAATGCGCGTCGATTATGCGGGTACGCGTCCGCGCGGACCAATCATCTATCGAACAGTCCGTCCGATCGGCTTCGGCGTTTGAAAAACGACCCCATTCATAACCTAAATGCGCATCCGTTTCACGTGCACGTGCACGCGAATCGAAACGCAATTAGTTCGATCGAATTTAATTTTCATTAACGAGCGTCGACGCGCCAACCAATAAAGTCGCGCCTTGTCATCGGCGATCACGTGATTAACAAAGGCGCTGCAAAACAAGACTCCCCTATAACGAACGAACGAGCACGCGAATCACGACGACGAGTAACGTCGCCGAGATTGCTTGAGCGCGAAGATAAAATATTTTGTCCGAGGCGTCGATTCTTATTAGGCGCACTTGTATGCGCGAGCACGCAAGGTGTTCTCAAATTACGGCGCGAGCGACGCGGCGCAATGTTACAAGCGTGAAAATAAAAGGTCTTCGCTTGTCATGAATAGATCGCATCGGCGCGCCAATCGCGAGTTTTCATTTCATTTTGTCGTTATGTAAACGATCCGCGCCGAACGATAAACATTTGCCTTTGCGGCCATCGTTCGTTAGAGGCACCGCGCAATTGGCCGACGAGAATCGCGGCGCTAATGATAGGTTAGAGCGCCGTCAGAGTCCGTTGATGTCGCACTCGAGGTTGATATGCATGCGCCGCGTCCGAAAATCGGTCGATGCATTTTTGCTCGATTGGACGCCGCGGATCGACCGCGCGACCTTCACATTACGAAATGATCGGAATAAAAACGGATGAAAAAAAAGATGCATAAGAAACCACGAACGAAAGCGATCGCGAAACACCGACCGCGCTGGTTTTTAATTATCTCGTAAACGTCGAGATTTGCATCTTGCGCAATCGAATATCCTCGACGTTTTTACGATGAGACGCGCGATCGAACGCGAACGAATCGGGCCGGACCGCACGAATCAAACGGCGGACGAAGATACACGAAGACGAAACGATGCGGGTGTCCGTTGGGCCGCGACATCGGAGGTGCCCGAAAAAATGAAACAACCAAACAAAAGACAAAAAGGAGAGAAAGAGAGAGATAGATAGACGGCGAGTCTCGCGAAGGAAACGCGACCGAGGACCGGCCTCGGGGAAGCCGCCACTCGAGCCTCGCCGAAACAAAGGGGTAGGGGGCGCGGTCGCATCCCTAAGTTTACCCAACCGAGCGTGTTTCTTTCCTCGTTTAATTTGTTTGTTTTGTTTCTGCAAGGACAAAAAAGACGTCGTGGTGTCGAGCTGTAATATGGTCGCATCCTTACCTCTTTTTGCGGAACTTCTTCTTAACCTCACCGTCGGCTTCCTGCTGCGTGGTGAGCCGCTCGGGCTCTTTCCTGGATCGACCGGACCTCCGGATACCGTAAATGTCGGGATTGTCGTCATAGTCGCTTTTGTGCTTGTGTTTCGAGTCTGTGCTATGGTTTGAGCTTTTGCTCTGCTGGTCTTGCGAGACGTGACTGGCAGGGTTATAGTAAGACGAGCTTTTGCTCTCGTAACTATCATTTTGGTCAGGCGCGTCCGACTTGTCGGACTTTTCCGAATCCGAGGCTGAACCAGAACCGGACCCGCACGACGAACTCGACTCGCTGCATTGTCAATCAATTGATCATTATCAATTCAAAAATTAGTATCAGTTGAATGTTTAGGTATCAACAAACGAGATTCTCGTTATGTCTTGACTGGCGCGTTTCGCCGAAAAAGAGAGAGACAGACAGACAAATAAATAAAGTGAGGGAATGAAAAAAATAAATAAACAACTCGGCCGACAAATTTGTGTAACTGATGGCGTTGTTTATGGTCGAAGTTCAATACCATCGACGGCACAGTGGTGTGGCACAGTTCCGATGTGGTCTCGATTTACGGCTAAAAGCTTATACAAGCGCATACGCAATCGTGTGAACAATTCGTGGTAACGGCTCAAAACATTTGAAGATAAAGAGACGGATCTGAGTTACGTGCTTCGGTCCGCGGCCACCGAGAGGGCTTGATTCTTAGCGCCGATTGTGTGACTTTAAGGTCGCACCCGGACCTATTTTTAACGGCGTCAACGTCATTGCCGCGGACCTGCCGTGATTTCGATTCGACGGGCAGGTTTGCGCTCGGCCGCGCGTCGCCAATGACGAGTCATCGATTGCGTTGTATCAATTGCGCGCGCGGTGCATTATCTCGGGTAAACGTAAATACGAGATCGACGGATCACGTTTCAATAGAATTGTTGATAATAAGAGGGAAAAGAAATAAAAAGAAGAAAAGGCAAAAAATGATAGAAAAAAAAAAACCAAGCCTCCCAGTGATCACGTACGACAGAGAAATAATAATGCTATGCAAGTCGTATGGCGCCGTTTTCGTATGAAAGAGTCCGGCGATAACACATTAGTGTTTTAGTCAAGCTTTAACAGTGCACACCAAAGAGACTTTGTTATGTAACTGTACTGTATATCTCCTTATATCAAAGCCAAGTGCTAAAACAAGAATCAAAGAATGTTTTTTGTTGCTTTCAAAAGTATCCTTAATTTATTTCTGGCGACGACCCAATAAAAGCATCTTGAATATTAAAATTTCACGCCGAAGCCGAGGCAACTGAGGTTGCGGAATTCGCGAGCGAATTATTTTCGGAATATAAGGGAAATTTAAGGGACGAAACAAAATGGAGCACGGAAGCACCTGACTCTTGATACCAAGGAGATATATTGAGCAAACGAAGCTTACCTGTCGGACCCTGAACCGGAACCGGAGTTACTTCCTGAAGAGCTGCTGTCGCTTCTGCTATCATTTTCATTATCAGAATCTGATCCAGATTCTGTTTCGAAAGTCTTCTGAAAGGCAATTTAAAAGGAATCGTACAGGCAGTTCACTATATATCACGAAATGCAATCGTCGTGTTTGGAATTCATTTTTGATTTATTCGTTGCAATTTTATTCTACGATTTTGTAATTGTGAGGGCAAAGAAATAAAATTGACAATTCGTTTCATATATATTTTCAATACGTTTTCATTTAAGTATTTTATATTGATTTCCTTTTGAACAATGGAATATTACATTTTCATAATTTGTGGTATCAGGTTAGAATATTTTATTTCAATAATTACAGCATCCATTTCATGCTTATAATCGTCCATTTTGTTGGATTGTAAGTTGTGGAGTCTTATGTGTATAAAAGATTATTTTAATCTTTGAACAAAAAAAGAAAATAAAAAGAAATACAGATTAAAGAAATATTTTATTTTTAAAGCATGACTCATAAGAATAAAATTTGAAAGATAAGTAATTTTTCTTTTAAACTTTCTCAATTCATTAAAATGAAACTAAGTAAGATATCAACGCTTTTAAAATAATTAATTAAATCAGTTCAACAATTGAAATGATATAATAAATAGGATTATTTGTATCAGGGTAATGAATAAAATTATACTTCATTACAGAAGTACATAATTTATTAATTAAATACATCTATTATTAACCTGTAAATAAAATTTTGACTATTTGTCCATAAAAAGCATATTAATCATTGTCCTAATTTCATCTTTATTATCCTGCAAACAAAAGGGGCTCATTTGGATTATTATTATGGAATAATTCTAGAAAAATCAAAACCATTTGAATAACATTAAAAATCCTGTTTAAAAAATAAAATCTCCTTTCGTGGCTTCTGAATTCTTTTCTTCAAAAATAATAAAAAATTATCACATTATGAAACGGCATCAAATATTCACAAAATGAAGTAAATGAGAAGCAATAATGAAATGTTCCTTGGAAAATGAGCACATAAATTGAAAAAACTATTGAACCAAATGAGTGAAAATTGACAAAAAGAGCACTCATAAACGAAGAAATGCACAGAAATGATGATCAAAAGAATTAATTATTGTGCTGAACAGCCTTTGGGACGATTTAACGAAATGAAAATACTTGTTTCTCATCAAAAAACCAATCCAAAATTGTTGCCAAGTGCTCACAATAACCTAGAAAAATTACAAATCCTTCTGAGAGCAATTGTCAAAACTTGAATGAAAAGTTCACAAAAGTCTGAAACTTGGTTCGAGGAATAAAACCGTGTGCCCAGGACGTTTAAAAAACGTAGCTGGAGCCAAAAATGAGCAGAATGTTTAAAGAACTCACTCAGCGATCACTGTCTAGCCAGAAAGTCTTCAAATTTACAAAAATGGGTCTGTCACGAATTTGAAAATAAATTCGTGCAGGAGTGAGCAAAGACTCCGGGGAACATGCTGGACGTAAAAAAAGCGTGGAACATCCACTGCTGAAACAGAAAACTTGATCCTGAACAGAATGTAAACAAAGCACAGAGGTTATTCGAACACTAAGAACTCAGCGGATTCACAAGTAAATCAGCCACAACTGCGACACGTTCCAGGGCGTTTAAGCCACGCGGTGCCCCGCCCACGCTTACAATTAACAAAAAATAATTATTAAACATTATTCGTGCTAAATAATAAACAAAACTGTAATCTTTAACCGCTAAAACCTCACGGAAGGTGTGATTTTCTGACAATTCCAAACACACGTTGCGCACATCTTGTCGAAATCGTTTTATAAAATGCGCGATTTAATTCGACCAAAAATAAACAGTTGCATTGATCACGAAATCAGCAAATCATTACTAATTGATCGTTGCTGATTACGAACACTCACCTGCATTGTACCGTCTACGCGTCACAAATCCGGGCTCGTCTTGTCGCGCGCGTTATCGCGTTATCGTTCTTCTGGTGCGCAATTTTTGCGGCGTACACGCGTACACGTTATATTTGACGGTACGATATTAGAGTAGATGCACCATAACAAAAAAGTCGGACTATCGACGCGCTATATGTACTGAAGACCAAGCTTATCCGCCATTTTGTGAACAATGCTCGCTCGTTCACTCTTTCGTTTCTGCCCCCTCTTACCGGACGAACGCAGCGCCACCTCGCTCCGTACACGACCGTTTCCCCCTCCCGGCGGCGCGGTTTCCGTCTAACGATTTCACATTTTCAAACAAAGGGCTCCGTTTCAGCATACTTAAATCAACAAATAAACGATTGTCGCGGAAAAATCGCAGGAAATGGTTCGCCGTGTTGCGACTTTTTCCATTCCATTGCCGCTCCGTGCGGCAAAAATGACCGTCTAAGTTTACGGGGAGAGGGGCATCAACGATGTCGTTTGGTGCGCGCGCGCGCGCACACTCGAGTCGATAATTTACGCACTTACGCCATTTTAAACGTCACAAATTCGATCCTCGACGCATTATTGGTCGAATTTAAGCTATTTACTTATTATTGGTGCGTTTGGAATGCGACAGAAATTGTCCAAATTTTAATACCGAATTTAACGCCGACCACACTAATTTAACCGGAAGCTACGTAGAATTGTACAAATAAACGATTAGAGGCCATTTTGTTTACTTTTTGTCTATTTTTTTTCGCACAGCATTGTTATGTAACGTGTTTGTCAATTGGAAAGCGAAAAACGACATCAAATTTAAAGACGGAAATAGGAAAAGTAGGGCGTAACGTGGCTCAACAAAACGTATAATTTCAGAACGTATCACATGTGGCTTTGATATCCGTTATTGAATACTTACAAGTGTTCGATAACAAAATGTCGTATTGCGAATGGTTTTGATTTTCTAGATGAACAACAAAGCACTGCAACAAAGCGACGACGCGCTACAAGTGAATCTCGCTCAACGAGAAAAACGGGTCGGGTGTCTACTGTCTAGAGTGGGATGCGGGGTTCTCTTACAAAAAGCGCTATCTACAGGCAAATGGCATCGGCAAGTCACTGCGTAGCGAGACTGTTTTGCAGAAAGAATTCGCACACCCGGACTCGGTGAATTTCGTTCGACTAATGCAGAAGATGTTAGAACGAACAACGAACGTTAATGGGAATAACGGCGTGCGGCCAGAAAATTCTACCACAGTTGCACATCCCAAGTGTGTGGTCCCCATTCGGCTCGACTCGTGAGCCGAACGGCGGGGACCACGACGATTCGTCGACAACTACGTACGCACATGCGCGAAGCGCGCATTCCGAACAGCTTCGCGAATCGCGCGGGTTATAGATCTGTGACATCTGTGACGTCATAGTTGCAAAACATATTTGATCATTTTCCATCTTCTTGCATTGCAAATTATTTGTCTTAATATTCTTTAAACAATTAAACGATTTAATTTAATTGTAAATACTTCAAAATCGTACTTAATAATAGTAACACAATAATTAAATTAGAATTCATTTGACTTATTGTAACAACGTATATTTATAAGTATTAGTATATTTAATACTGATTTATTAATAAATGTTTACTCATCAATATATTAAAATATTTCTTTTACGTCAGTCTCATCGTAAAACAATAATTTCTTTTTTTATAAGTTTTATAAGACTTATTATTCACAATGCAAAGTCTAAAACTTTATTATTATAATTAATATAAAAAATATTCAAATGTAGGTACAATTATTATTATTTTTTTTCACGGCATAATGAATTGCAAATAACGCATTGTATAACTGGTATGGTGCATTATGAAGGCATACTTAATGTTTGAACTACCGCTGATATTTTGCGAACTTTCTATTGGTTGAACCAACGTTCCCATACTAAAGGATGCGTAAAACGTAATGCGTAACCTGTATATATTTCCATCATTTACACTATGCGGGTCCGATGAAAGAAGAGGAATACGGTTCAAATATAAAAGCAAATATAAAACTGATATGAAATATTACCTAAACCATGCAGTAAAATTGGAAACGTACAGAGTTCGAGCTTCGAGGTTCGAGTACCATGCTTTCCGGTACGTTCGATATATCGAATCACGTGATATTTTATTACATTTTTCGTTCAAAAACGAAAAATGTAGAAATCGATTGCCACAAAAGATTCACTCATACTGTATTTACGAATTGTTTATTTATAACGAGCAATAATTGTTAAATATTTTTGAAGTTCTCAAGTATAGCAAACTGATAATCAATATTACAGAAGAGGGAAGTTGACACTAGCGCCTCACATAAATTTTTAACTTCAAACTTTTTAATTTAAATTTGATAATATAATGTAAAATTTATATTTACTCAAATCGAAGTTGAAAGTACGAAATGAAGTTAGATTATGAATCGAGTTATTTTGTAAACATTTTTTTTGTTATTTGTAACATTGATTCCATATAATTCAGTACTTGAACTGAGTATAAATTATTATAAATTATATTATATTTTAAAGAAAACTTTATCAATTGAAATATTGACTATCAATGCCTAACTGCTTTTTTTATTATCTGATTGCCAATGATATAATCAATATGATATTGAGCCTTATCAAATATTAATTTAATTATTATAGTAGATAAATATAACTATAATATATATTCTATAAATTATTTTACTGTATTTAATATTAAAATAAAAGTAAAAAAAAAAAAAAAACCGGCCATTAATTAATAAAATATTGACCAACTATATTAAAAATATTTATCATTTTATAAAATAATAAGTTCACTGAGTTTTATTTTTTGTTATATAAAAATATTAAAAACATTTTAAATACTCAATATATACAAATAATGAAACACTATTAAAGAAAAGTATATGTATCATTCATTTAAAATTTAATACAAAAGTATTTTTTAATGTTATTTATTTTCCACTTTCATATGAATACATTCATACATTAAATTAAATCTTTTACAATCATTAAAGTGCATCCAATATATGATTTGATAAAAATCATGTATGAAAAATCAAGTTAAATATTAACTCAGCTAAATTCTAATAACATAATGCGTAATTTTATTATGTCAATAAAGTATATAATTATTGACTGTACGATATAAAATATATTGAATTTTCTATTAATCTATAGATTCGTTCATTACATTTACATTATAAAACATTTGTTTTGTGTATATATTATATTTCTTAACAGTATAATATAATTAAATCATTCTATAAATAATGTAAATTAAGAAACACAAATTTAATGGAAAAATCAATAAATATATAACATTAATAATTATCTTTCTTTAAAATTAATTTCCATGTAAACATTTATCCATACAATTAAATAATTATATGAATATATATAAATTAAATATTACTGGATTATAAAGTAAATATTTATATAACAGTATATACTACTTTTAAAAGAATATTAAATATATAAATAAAAAACACTATAATAAAATTATTATTGGAAGCCTTAATAAAAGATATTGCAAGGAAAAGGTTATCACAGACGGAGACATACTGTTATGAAAATGCAATGAAAAATAAAAATTTATAAATAATAGTTTACAATATTTTTTATCATTTAACGTTATAACAATAAGTGTAGTGTGCACTAAATATAAAAATACAAAAATTCATTCGCCGCAGATGATGCAATTATAAATTATAGCTTATTATTTTTCATTGTCATTTTCATACCAAGAGTTTAAGAAGAATATATGATACATTAAAAAAAGAAATTCGTGGTCAATATGCAGTTATAAATTAAAGTATCTTTATCAAACTAAATATCCTATGTGATGTGTAAACGTAGTCAAGATGGAAATTAACACTAATGTAACATAAGCAATTAAAGTTTATGTTATCTTATCATATCCTTAAATTTGTTCAGTTCATAAATACTTTCAGATACCCTAAAAATAAATAAAATATAATTAATAAATATATATTTTAAAATTGTTATTTTTATTATATATTTTTTATTGCATTATTAAAGTATGTATAAAAAATCATAAGTTTGAATAATTATCAATTGTTAATTTACCTTCCAAATGCATTAATTAAGGCTACTATTTCAGTCCTTTCTAAGAAAAACCTTCTGTTATTATGCTGAGGAAGAGTTGGTATGGATTTATCAAACTTTCCTGAAAACAAAATTTTGAGAGCAGTTCCTAATCCTTGAGTTTGGAGTTTTCCCCACAATTTACATTTATCACATCCTACGCAGTCCATGATACGAGAAATATTTCGAAAATGTTGGCGAAATTCTTCTTTTAATAATTTTGCTTGCAATCCACCATTAAACATCACACTTTCATTGAAATGATCTGGGAAATCCCTATAATCAATATTTAATGGTTATATATTTGTTTATATTAGTAATTAAATTCATTACTGATATATATTACATACTTTATAATATGCAAAAGATCATTCATTGCCAATCTTGTATCTTTATCCTCATTTTCATTTCCAGTATAATACTCTTCTCTTTCCAAATAAGGAGCTGCTTTTGCTAATGCTCTTAATTCTAATAAATACAAAAAATATAAATTCTTCAGCCAATTAGGTCCTTCACCTGCGGTATTTTCGGGGAAAAATCTATTTTGGAATTCTTGTAAATTAGGACCCCACTGTACATTCGACGACATCATGCTTAATTTATTTTGAGTTGTTAGTAAATATTTCGAACATAAATGTACATTTATACTAGCATGTAGACCAGATATAACTCTATAAAAAGCTCTTTTCTCCAAACACATCCCTATAAGAACAAAGGAACAGTTGAAAAACAGAATTACAATAATATAATAATTATAATAAAAATATATTACAAACAATTACCATTCATTTTTGAAGTTTGAATAAAGTTATGTGTTGATTTTTCAGGCCTGTAAAAGATTATTAATATAAGAAATTTGTTGAATATTCAAAGATTTTTCTAGTTGAAAAATATACAAATTTTTGTTTTAAATCATAAAATTAACGTTTAAATGAAAAAGAGTGTATACAATTTCATTATTTAATATTAATATTATAATTTGTTATATATATATATATATATAAATAAATATTAATTTTATAACTAACCGGAAACAATTCTCCATGTAAATACTACGCCATATTCTGTGCGCACTAGGACCTTTGTATCCTGTATACCTTTCTGGATTAAGTAGCAAATCAACATACTCTCCAGAATCAGACTCATTTATGCAAAAATTATCTAATGCATCATCATGTTGTTGCCATCGTTCAAATTCCTTGTAATTTTCAGAACTAAAATGTCATAAATTAATTTTTTTATATACTTGTAATTAAATAATTATATATCTTGTAATTTACATTATCAAAAATTTACATAATTTGTTAATAATTAATAAACATTGAATTAATAAATTGATAAAAACATTGTATTTAAACAAGAATTTACCTGATTGTAGTATTAAGGTAACCAAGTTCCGCATTATAATCCAATGAATTTTTATCACAATCAGTCATTTGCTGCATGTTGGCTTTATATTTAGTGGCAAAACTTTCATGATTATGCATCATTCGAGGAATATTACCCTTTAGTCCAACTGGCAAGTCTTTCTAAAATTAAAATTATTGTTTAAAATTGTATATAATTTATATTAAAATGAATATAATAAAATATTGTTACAGATAATTTGAAAAAATAGATTTAATATTTTTACTTACATCTTGACAGGGTTGAACATGACAGTACCTTATAGCACATTTACTGTCATCTGCCCAAAACGGACATTCTTGTAATAAATTAACTTTGTAAAAACGAAAATAGTCTTTGACTAAGACTTTGAAGTCTAGGATATATTTTCCT
>JABFQC010003666.1:0-13727 GCA_022817085.1 Psilanteris sp. ZL-2020 | reverse complement strand
CTCATAACATGACTGTTCTTAGAGTGCACGTTGCTATTTTTCTTTCATAGTGCTATACTTTTTTCGAAGTACACATTTTGTAAAGATTTTGCTCCTTTATTTTAAAATTGTTTATACATTTCTTCCATGTAATCTATATAGTGTAATGTAATCCATCTCCATGGCCATAGTCTCCGTATAAAAGAACACAAAACGTCACAAAATATCATATCATATACTGCTTATATATATAGTAATACGACTAAATTCAATTCATTGTTCCTGTTATCTTAAATTCATCTAAATTATTATTTATTACGGTGAAGAATTATTTTCTCTTTATTTTCTACTAGGACATTAGATATATTGACTTTGCCGACACGAATATTGATTTGCCTTGTAAAACTTCAGTCGGTCCCTTTAAATGAGAAACTATTTAACAATAATGATACGAAATTAAACAAATAATATATTCAGAATATGGTTATTTGGAATATGCGCGGTTATACGCTTAATTGAATTTTCTGATTTTATAAACAATATAGATTATTATTCATTATTTTATAAGGTTTATTATTATTATTTTATTATCTATTGTTTTTATAAAGTGTACAATTTTACAAATTTAAATAAAACAACATAAGAGAAAGAAGAAAATTATTATAAAATTTATTTTATGAAAGGTTCAATCCGTTCAATTAAAATGGTGTACATAAACTACAGTGAAAAATATACAGAGACAATCAAACTTATGGTTAGCTGATAAACCAATACATATGCATTTGAATTAAAATTTTATTCGGGATCTTGACAGAGTTTAAAAGTATTCTCCGATCACACTTTGTACAAATTTTACGTTACGCTGCGGCGTAGTGTCCGCATATTTTAAAGAAATAATGAATGAAGGTTTCAAAAATGATAGTCCAAAAACTTTTAATATTAAAAGTAATATTTCATTAGAAAAATTATGTTATATATTTATATATAAATATATATATATATATACATATAATTAATTACAATGATATATAAAAATGAACATTACATATTATAATAGACTTAAAGTCCAAGTGTTTGTTTATTTGTATAACAAAATGTATACATATACTAGACATTTTGTATTAATTCCGTGTGCCATATTATATAGAATTAATTAACATATTATTATTTAAAATGATAATTATAAATGCTAATGAACTTGTTTATTAATTATATGGTAATAAATTCTACATATTACATATATATTTATTTAAATAAATTATAAAAATAGCTTTGATTGAAATTTTATCAAATATGCAGACACCTGCATGAAATGTAAATTTTGATCAAATCGCGCAGCTGTGTTTTCAGAGGGTAACACCATAAATACATATACGTATAGTATAAATATATAAATAAAGGGATAAGTATTATATATATATTCATTAAGTATTAAGATTAAATATATACGATATATCATTTGCATAAAATTTTGTCAATATAATAGATATTATATTCATTTCTCAAATAAATATTAAAACCATAGTTTATATTTTACACGATTATTTTTACGAATTTATAGAACTTTCTTAGGTCTCTGAAATTAAGAAATCAATAATACACTTTATTTCAATCGTGAAAGTAATCACTTTTCAATTAAATTTCCTTTAATAATCATTTTCAAATTAATATAAACAGAAAATAACAAGAAAAAGAAGAATCAGTAAATTTGTTTATTAATAAAAACAAACGGCTTCACTTTTTTTATAATATAAAATTCTGAAAAGTTACAAAATAACATATTAAAAGTTATACATTTTTAAATTTTAACATTCATAATTAATTGTTTCTTAGATATAATTAAACATTATAAATATATGAACTTTATTAAAATATATATATTATAGTTAAAGTTTTAGTTTTTAATAAATATTAATATGGAATATATATAATTTATTTTAACTATATTAAACAATTTTTAATTTCGTGAAGTTTTCATATAAATACCGTATAATCGAATCAATTAATATATATTATATATATATACTATTTAATTTTTCCAGTTTACGCTAAAGTCACAAAAATATTATAAACCAATACATATTCCTTTTGAAATTTCCATCAAATCATTACACTGATTTACTATCCTTTTACATTCACTTTCCAGTCAGCTTTATATATGTCTTTTATTTTATTAATTCTTAACCCGAAGCGCAGGTAAAAAACACAACGATTTGTTTATCTAGGTGAAATGTTACTTCCTGGGTTATATCAATCGGTCAGTAGTAGAAAGTGAGCGCGCGCACGTCATATGGCTAGTTCGTGACATACGTGGAAGCGGTGGAAACTCCTAATATTCGATTTTGACGTTTGGTACTTCAATACTGACAATTTGAGGAACGAAGTCACTTGATGGATTAACCCTTCAATGGGTTAAACAGGGCGATTTGTGGCATTGCGAACAAAATGAATGCAGACATGAAAAGGAAAACATTAGCCCGATGCAAAAGATGGTAGTGAGTAACGAGTCCAATCAAGTGTCTAACCTCGAAAGTCGGCTGCTGGTGACGAGCTGTATCGACGAGTCAACGACGACGATTATTTAGTCTGTCGTTTGGTTCGCGATATCGGGATCGTTTAATTTAAAACGGTCAGTGGTGTTAGGATGCAAAATAACTGCAAAACCAGAAGAATGTTCATCTACAAGGCTCTGGAAAAAATACTCGCTGAC
Source organism: Psilanteris sp. ZL-2020 (assembly GCA_022817085.1). Classification (NCBI taxonomy): domain Eukaryota; kingdom Metazoa; phylum Arthropoda; class Insecta; order Hymenoptera; family Scelionidae; genus Psilanteris; species Psilanteris sp. ZL-2020. Next base: position 11,038 of record JABFQC010003666.1, on the reverse strand, counting down.
AAGGACGTCAAGCGCTCGTATTTATCTCAGTTAAAGAAGTCGTGCGAATCCGCAATCGGTATGAGATATATTTTACAACTGTTAACTATTTTATTAAACCTTTTCTGTGAATCGAGGGTTCACTCAGTATTTGAATTTGATATTGAAATTTATATTTTATTATTGTTGTTGATGTTGTTGTCCTTAATGGCTATAAGGATGAATATCTAATATGTAGTTTTCCTCATACGCCAGCTACTATTTTTAGACAATAATTATAAAAATGATATACAATTGTTAGAAAGTAAAATTCTTAAAAATAAACAAACAAATTTGTTTGGCTTTTTGAAAGGTGAATAGGTTGAAAAAGTCATAATGGTTTAATTATTTTGTAAAATCATGAGAGTGACATTTGGGAGACTCAGTTTGTATATATCTTGTAATGTATTATAATTTGTATATATTTTATAAAAAAATTACTGTGTTAAATGTTATAGATATTTACTTTACTTTGGAGTAATGTTTATTTATGTCCTTAACAATGACAGTAACTTTTTAATTATATTTTAAATGTTTTTTTGAGATGAATGTTTTGGATGTTTTTTGTATCAGTCACTTGTCAAAACATTTATAACTGTGATACTGTTTGTTTTTAATTTTAAATATTATGTAATAAATTAGTAGATTGTTAAACAATATTTTGATTTTTAATGTTACCATCTTATATAATAATAATTAAAGTCTTATATAATAATGATTAAAATAATTAATATTTAAAATAATAGGTATTTATTATAACATTAAATTTATAAATAACTATTGTCTATTAGCATATTATATAAACAAACATCTTGAAAGGAACTTAATAAATTTCTTATTTCTATAGAATTACTATTATTAATAATAATAACTATTTACATATTATAAATTGTTATATTTGACATTTAAGAGATATTAGTAGAGAAAAAAATTTAAAAATAATATATACTTAGTCTAATATAAAGATTTAATATCATTATTTAACTCAATATATTTTTTATTTAAAATATTAAAGTCATTAGTGGCAGTCAAGAATAAATTGTGTATTTCATTTATTTTGGGATTATAATAAAACGATTTTCGAATTATTTATATCACTTACTTTATTTGTTTAATAATATTCTATTTGAAGTTATTTTGTTTTCTTTATAGATTCATACATATATGCATAAATAAAAATTGATGCCAAAATAAATATTTCATTTAAATTGCGCGGTTCAAATATATTATAGCTTAAAAATTATCTAGTTATATTTTTTATAGTACTTATAATTATAAACAAGAAAAGGTGAAAATATTATCATACAATTATGTTTGCAATTACCAACATGCTTTAATGTACAGACCATATAATATTAAAGAATACTATAATACATATAGATGATCAATAAATTACTTTTTAGAAATTTTTAAATTAAGAAAACTATAAATAACAGTTTATTTTTTAAGTAGAACTATAAACCATAAAAAATACAACACTTCTTAATTGCTGTAAATGAGTTCTTTTTTATAAATATATTAATAGACTATTTAAAAAATATATATTATTATAATAAAGATTATATCAGTAAAGTAATAGTATGTTAAAAAAAAACTTAATATTTTTCATCAACATAAAACGCATACAGAATTTATTTGTTATTTATTAAATTACTATTTTTTTATTGATATTTACAATATATGTTATGCATATAAATTTGCAAACATATTTTCAAAAAGTCCTGTATACAAGTTTTTTTAGTATTTATAAATATTATAGATTATAAAATAATATATAAATAAATGTAAATAATAAAAATAAAAATTTAAATAATATTACTAACTTATATACCTTTATAAATAATTACATTATATATTTAACGTGTGTCAAATCTAATTTATTGATTTACATACTTTTGCCTATAATTAGTTAACAATATTTAAAATTTTATTCTAAGATATTGTTAACTAATATGGATTTAAGATAATTCAGGTTGTAGATATCAGACCATTGCTTAGATAACGTCTTATCTAACTTTACTAGGTTAATCAATTGGACCGACAGAGTATTGGTGTTGTAGCTGTTGCTTTCCAAGCGTTTAAATAAAACGATTCTTTGACGTTCTTTATAATAGATTGGATGTCCATGAAATTCATTTCTTGCAGTATTGTATAAGTGATGCAAGAATAATTGCTTGTTATCAGATAAAATATAAATGTGAAATTATTGTTTTATTTTTTTCATATGGTCAAAACAAATTATTATTCATTAGATACTTTGCCATAAAAGGTTTAGAGATTAGTTTGAACAATTATAATTTATATCTGCATATGAAGATTATATAGTCACAAAAATATTACTTGCATTTGTCAAAAAATGCTTTCAATTTTAGTTTCATTAACATGATTTATTTTTTATAGATATTGACTTTTTTATGTTTAAGAATTATGTTTTAGAGCAATCATCTGCCTATTAATAAATTATAATAAACAGATGTTAAAAAAGATATAAATTATATTATGAACATTCAACAATTAAACATAGTAATTTGATTATACCTACTGTACTGATTTGAAACTTATACAAATTGCATATACATTATTATGTTTAATTTTTTTAACAAAAATTCTATATATATATAACACATATAATATATAATATATATAACAAAAATAATATATAACATATTTAGTAATAATAACATTTATGTTTAGTAAAGACAAATGTAAGAAGCTATAATTATTTATTTATACCTATTTAATATATTAATATATTATAATATATACCCATTTAAAACTTATATGCAAAAAGGTATCATTATGCACATGAACTATTCGATTATACCATGATTTATGGTATAACTCTGATTAAATTTTATTAATTTAAAATCTTAAGATTTAATGTCAGTTAATTTTCAGTTTAATTGCATATTACACAATACAGATGCATACAACAGAGATAGATACATATACTAGATTCAGATATTCAATCAGTGCTATTATATTCTGAAATCTTTTCAACTCTTCAAAGACAATACTATCTTAGTCTTAGCAATTTATTTGACTTGTCATCTTAAATAATATTGCAATGAAAACATAAGATAACTCGAGAATTAAATATTGTTCCTGCTATAATTAAAGTGTATTAAAATTTAATTTGAGTATTTATGCTAAAATTATTTGAATTAGTGTAACATATACTGAGTGTAAAATAAAAATAAACCATAGAAATTTATTAAATATGATACATTAAATGATATCGTTCTATAATATATATAATTATATATTTTTAAATTATTAATTAAATGATCGAATTTTCTTGTAAAGGTACAAAAAATGTTATTGTAAAACATTTGTATATATTATTATTATTAATACTGCAAAATTATTAATATTAATTTTAACAAAATTTTAATACATCACTATATACCATTCTTGTAAATTAGGTACAAATGATTTTAATAATGTCATGGTAATGTATTCAATTTCCGACATTGAAAGTTAAAATTAAACTAAAAATCAATTGAAAGATACTGCATTAAAGCATAATATCTGAATATTTATGAAATTTGGTCTAACTGTTTATAAATGTATTTTAAAAAAAAAAGTATTTTTTCTATTTATTAGATAAAATTTGATATTGAAATTTATTTTATTTTACCTAATAATATATACATGCAAAATATTGAGTATATATAAATGTAGTTATCTAATAAATACATATAACTTAACGAATGAACAAAATTCAATGCAAAATTAAATAAAGTTTCTTTTTTAAAACAAACTTTTCTTTTCTTTTCCAGCGGATTTGAAAAATGAAATTAAGGAATTTCCCAACTCTTCAGGGGATGAAGCAATTTCCAATGCTTTACCTCAACCAAAAACCGATTCAAATGTCATTTCCGCAGAAAAGTATTTTTTACCTTTCGAATTGGCGTGCCAAAGCAAGTCACCGAGAATTGTGGTTACTTCGTTGGACTGCTTACAGAAGCTTATTGCTTATGGGCACCTGACAGGCAGCATCCCGGACTCGACTGACCCGAGCAAATTACTTATTGTGCGTATTGTTGAGACCATTTGCAGTTGCTTTACAGGTCCACAAACAGACGAAGGGGTCCAATTACAAATAATCAAAGCTCTATTAACTGTTGTAACAAGTCAACATGTTGAAGTTCACGAAGGAACGGTTCTTTTGACAATTCGGACAGTTTACAATGTTTACCTGGCTTCAAGGAATCTGGTGAACCAAACTACAGCTAGAGCCACACTAACACAAATGATCAATGTCATTTTTGCCAGAATGGAAACGCAAGCGGTAAATTTTAACTTAATATTTTGTTGCATTAGTTCTAGTAATATTATGATTTATATTATTAAACCTATGTATATGAATTTAGTATATATATTTGTATTATTTTTTTTAAGATATTTTCTTTCATTTATTTAAAATTATAGAACATCAGAAAGCGATTAGTATATAGATGAATAGTATAATGTGATAACGATATTTATATATACTGCGTATATTATATTAGATATTATTATATTTATATACTGAAATTATATTAAATTAAAAATACACTGCAGATGTTAATGTATATAAATGAAATTAATTCATTTATATATTTAGCAATCCAATGATCAGTGTTCTCAAATAATAAAAACTGCTTTTTGATATTACTAGTGGTTTTGTTTAAGTCATAATATATTCAGTTTTATTATCATTATGAAATGTTAGCTTCAGTAGATATATCACTATTAAAAAATTATCATTTTTGACATATAGCATACCAATGATAATTGTTCGCATTTAAAAATTTAATTTAATGTATAATAATATAATAATAATAATGATATATAATATAATATAATTAAAAATAAATTTATTTAAATTATACTAATTTTAGGAAGAAGAACACATTAAACAAGAATTGGACCAACATGAAATGTCATTGAATACTCCAATAGAAAATGAAGTGGACTCTATTCATAATGGAGAAGATAATAATTTATCATTAGAAAATATAAATGAAGCACAAGATGTAGTTAAAGGTATTTTAGATGATGTTGTAAATGGGATAATGGCAGAGGATACTAGTATTGCATCGTCAAAGGAAATAAATAGTTTAGATCAAGCTTCCATTGAAAATAATACAGACGAAACAAATAACGAAAGTGATAATTTAGTAACTGCAAAGTTTACTCACGTATTGCAAAAAGATGCATTTCTCGTATTTCGCACACTTTGTAAACTATCAATGAAACCTTTACCTGACGGCGTTCCAGATCCAAAGTAATTAAAAATATTATTTGTCATGTTTTCTATTAATTGTAAAATACAAAACATTTTTTATTTAATTTTAATTTTCTTTGCATTTAAAATTAAAAATTACATCTGCTTACAAATTTAAATTTTGTCTAGATCACACGAACTGCGTTCAAAAATTTTGTCCTTACAACTTTTACTTGGCATATTACAAAATGCTGGTCCAGTATTGCGCTCAAATGAAATGTTCGTAATTGCCATAAAGCAATACCTCTGCGTTGCGCTGTCTAAAAACGGAGTTTCATCTGTGCCTGAAGTGTTTGAACTATCGCTCGCTTTATTCCTGGTACTTCTAGCTCGATTCAAAGTTCATTTGAAAATGCAAATTGAGGTCTTTTTTAAAGAAATCTTTCTAAATATCCTGGAGACTTCCAGCAGCTCATTTGAGCATAAGTGGATGGTCATCCACGCTTTAACACGAATTTGCGCGGATGCCCAAAGTGTCGTTGATATTTATGTGAACTACGACTGTGATCTTTCAGCAGCAAATTTGTTTGAAAGGTTGTTATTCTTAAATCATTAAGTGTAATGTCAAATTATTGTAAAAATATATACATAAACTATACATAAATATATACATAAATTATAGATATAATTAATTAAATTAGTTAAAAAAAATTAAATATAATTAATTTTCTCTTATAGTAATATTTTATAATATTTTTTATAATAAAATTGCATACTTTCTTTTTCTACATTTATTTATTTTTTTCATTGAATATTTTATAGATTGGTTAATGATTTATCAAAGATTGCACAAGGACGACAAGCGTTAGAACTTGGGGCATCTCCAAATCAAGAAAAATCAATGAGGATACGTGGATTGGAATGTTTAGTGTCAATTTTAAAATGTATGGTAGAATGGAGTCGAGATTTATATGTAAACCCAAGCATTCCTGCAGAACAGATACCAAGTGAACCTCCTGATCCACCAATAGAACATCATTTAGCACGATATGGTAGTGCCGGTAGTTTATCATCTGCAAATTCTAGTCTCATTGGTAATAAAGAAATACCAGATTCACCTGAGCAATATGAAGTTCAAAAACAACAAAAGGAAGTTTGGGAAGCTGGAATTGATATGTAATTACTATAAATATATTTTTATACAAATTAATGTTATTATATTTTTTTATATTTGTTCTTATATAATTGTTAATAAAATCAATTAAATAATATTACAAACTATAATATTATTTACAATACAAAATGAAATAAACTTTAGTTCTATATTATTGTCAACAATCTTAGTTCATCTTGTTCACGCATGAAGAGACAACAAAGCTCAATTAAGTTCTAAACACTTGCATATTTTTAAACATATTATTAATTAAAAAGCTTAATTATTAATTAAAAAAAGATATTTATACAAATTTAATTATAAAAATTAATTTTATTTTATCTTTAGCTTTAATCGGAAACCAAGTAAAGGTGTTCAGTATTTGCAAGAACAAGGACTTTTAGGAAATTCTATAGAAGATGTCGCACGATGGCTTCATATGGATGAACGTTTGGATAAGACAGCAATTGGTGACTTTCTTGGAGATCATAATCATAATCAAGTAATGTATAGCTACATTGACCAAATAGACTTCGCAGATAGGGATTTGGTTACTGCTCTACGATACTTTTTGGAAGGTTTCCGACTTCCGGGTGAAGCACAAAAAATCGATCGATTAATGGAAAAATTTGCCAGTCGCTATTGTGAATGCAATCCAAAGTAAGGCAATTATTTTGACGAAAATAATTAAAATTATTTTAATAAATAGTATACAATTTTTTAATGAAAGATATATATTGTATATTGTATAATATACAATGGCATATGTAAAATTCAAATGATATAAATATTATCAATTAGAAAATCATATTATTTTTTAAATGTATCGTATATAATTATTACATATTATTATAAATTAAAATACATTTAATTATGAAGTTAATATATATTCTCTAAAACACAATTTGCTGAAAAACAATCAAATCCTTTTAAATCGTTGTGAAATGATTTAAACATACAAATGTTAGCATTATAATCGATTAACCAATATATTTAAAATACGCTTATTTATCTTTTTATAGTTTTATATTATTTAAATTTTGCAATTCTTATTATAGTTTTACATTAAGTATTTGTAGTAGTATTTTTTAGTTTATTCTAAAATTCCTTTAATTGTAAATTTTAGCAATGGATTATTTACAAGTGCCGACACGGCTTACATATTAGGTTTTTCGATAATTATGTTAACTACGGATTTACACTCTCCACAAGTAAAAAACAAAATGACAAAGGAACAATATATAAAATTAAACAGGCGTATTAGTGATAATGAAGATTTACCAGAAGAGTATTTATCAAAAATATATGATGAAATAGCTGGCAACGAAATCAAAATGAAATCAAATCCCAATCGACCAGGAAAACAAGGTAATAATATTTAAAATTATTTAAATAATATGCGCAAATTTAACTTTTTATTCTTAAAATTTAAATTTTAAAAACATTGAAACAGAGTTTTGAATTTAGTATTTTATATTTATTGTTTTAATTTTATTAATGAATGTGTATAAAGAGCTTCTGTTTAAATTTAAACAATTACGTTTAATCGTAGTAATTTCAAGTGAAAAGAAGAGAAGATTTTTATGGAATATGGAAATGGAAGTTATCTCCACAGCTGCAAAAAATTTAATGGAATCTGTTAGTCATGTGCAAGCGCCATTTACAACAGCTAAACATTTAGAACATGTTCGGCCAATGTTTAAAATTGCATGGACACCCTTTTTGGCTGCTTTCAGTGTTGGCCTTCAAGACTGTGATGACCCTGAAATAGCAACCTTATGTTTAGATGGCATAAGATGCGCTATTCGTATTGCTTGTATATTTCATATGACGGTAAAATCTTTCTTCCTTTTAATTAATTAATTAAAGATTAAACTAAACAACTGATTTGAAACTAAATTTAGTATTCTTATATACGTAATATGCTAAATTTATATAATATTAATAATACTCTATATATGTTTTTATTTAGTTGGAACGAGATGCGTATGTTCAAGCCCTTGCAAGATTCACTTTATTAACGGCTAATTCGCCAATTACAGAGATGAAAGCCAAAAATATTGATACTATTAAAACACTGATAACAGTTGCTCATACGGATGGAAATTATTTAGGCAGTTCTTGGTTGGATGTTGTTAAATGTATATCACAGTTAGAATTAGCTCAACTTATTGGAACTGGAATTCGACCTCAATTATTAGGACCTCCATCTAAGCCTATATTTCCATCAACGCTAACTAATTTTACACACATTTCTCACAATAATTTACATCAGCAGAATAGTCTTAATTTAAGTTCATTGGATCGTAAGTATTTTTTTGTTATCTATAAAATATAAAAGTTGACGTTTAATTAATTTTATTAATATATTTAAATATATTAATAATTACAGCTAGCGTAAAAGAGTCAATCGGTGAAACCAGTTCACAAAGTGTTGTAGTAGCTGTAGATCGAATTTTCACTGGATCAACTCGCCTAGATGGCGATGCTATTGTGGAATTTGTCAAAGCGCTGTGCCAAGTATCGTTGGAGGAATTAGCGCATTTGCGCATGTTTTCATTAACAAAAATTGTCGAAATATCTTATTACAATATGGGTCGCATAAGACTTCAGTGGTCTCGTATTTGGCAAGTTATTGGTGAACACTTCGACAGAGTTGGATGTAGTCCACGCCAGGAAATTGCTTTCTTTGCTGTCGATTCACTACGCCAATTAGCCACTAAGTTCATAGAAAAAGGTGAATTCGCAAATTTCCGTTTCCAAAAGGACTTTTTACGGCCATTTGAGCATATTATGAAGAAAAACAGATCTCTTATGATTAGAGACATGGTGGTCAGGTGTGTTGCTCAAATTGTTCATTCTCAAGCTCCAAATATTCGGTCCGGCTGGAAAAACATTTTTAGCGTTTTTCACCACGCTGCCAGTGATAGAGACGAGTCAATAGTTGAACTCGCGTTTTCTATGACTGGTAAAATTATAAGTAAGTTAAAATATTAGTTTGATAATTTATAAAAATTTATATATTACAAAAAAATTTTTCAAAAAAGCATTTTAAGTTAATTATATTAATAATTATTTTATTTGTATTATATATATATTTATATAATATATAATAATTTATTTATTACAGACCAATTATATGCAGCAGATTTTAGTATTATGGTGGATTCTTTCCAAGATGCCGTCAAGTGCCTAAGCGAGTTCGCTTGTAACGCGTCATTTCCTGACACTAGTATGGAAGCCATAAGACTGATTCGTTCCTGTGCTTCTTACATAGATACAAATCCGCAATTATTTGCTGAGGGAATGATGGATGATAATGGAATTGTATCAGAAGAAGATCGTGCATGGGTATGAATAAACTTTTATCAGACATAAAATTACTTAATTATTGTTATGTATTATGTTATTTATATAATTGTATTATATATTATTTATTATATATTATATATTATTATTATATATATTATTGATATAATTTGAATTTAGCATATATTTTAAATTATACTTAATTTATAATAAAAAACTGTTTTTTTAGGTAAGAGGTTGGTTCCCCTTGTTGTTTGAGTTATCCTGTGTTGTTAGTCGTTGTAAACTGGACGTAAGAACTCGTGCCTTGACTGTACTCTTTGATGTCGTTAAAACTCACGGAGCATCATTTAAACCACATTGGTGGAAAGATCTATTTCAAGTACTTTTTAGAATCTTTGATAATATGAAGTTACCAGAACAACACACAGAGGTTAATTTTTATCATTTTACTACTACAATAAAATAATAAATATAGTAACAATAGTATAAATTGTATAATTAGTATAACTTGCTAATATTATATTCTTTTCATTAATTATTTATTATAAAGTAAAATGTATATATAACAAATTTCTAACTAATTAAATACATATATTATTCCTACAGAAAGCCGAATGGATGACGACAACATGCAATCATGCCTTGTATGCTATCGTAGATGTATTTTCACAATTTTACGATGTCTTAGGACCACTTTTGTTAGAACAATTATATGCACAATTGTTATGGTGTGTGCAACAAGATAACGAACAACTTGCTCGTTCTGGCACAAATTGTCTCGAAAATCTTGTGATCAGCAATGGAATCAAATTTGATGAGGACACTTGGGCAAAAACTTGTCGTTGCGTGATCGATATCTTTGACAACACTTTGCCTTCGGAGTTGCTTACATGGAGACCACTGGTACCCAACAAAGAATCCGATCTTGATGTTATTTCGAGTGAATATACAGAGTCATATGTGGGCATTCTGAAGCGCTCTAATAGCAATCAAAGTTTAGTGCCAATAAATAATGCTGCAGATATTGCTAAGAACAAACTGTTCACGTCTTTGTTGATCAAATGCGTTGTTCAATTAGAATTAATCCAAACTATAGATAACATAGTTTTCTATCCAGCAACTTCAAGAAAAGAAGACCAGGAAAATTTAGCTCTGGCTCAAGTAAGTGTTTTCATTGATATTTGAATGCAGAATAATCGATTAATTTTATTTGTATATAAATATTGCAATTAATTTCATATATATATATATATATATATATATGGGTGAGTGACAAAATACATAACTGTCAAACTACATAACCCTGTAATGTATATCTATATTCATAGTGAATATAGTTATAG
>JABFQC010003665.1:0-13730 GCA_022817085.1 Psilanteris sp. ZL-2020 | reverse complement strand
GGTCGAAGCTCTGTTTCAGCCCGTCCGTGATCTACCTTGCTTTTTGATTCGATAAATGAATGAGAGTGGAAGATATTCCATTCGGGATTAGATAACATTATTTGAAGGTATCCTCTTTCTTTAGATTCGAGGTTGTTATAAGTATGAATTATTTTTGATGATTATTATCGAATATATTGAACAATGATACTTTAAATAAAAAATAAAACATTGCTCCAGAGTACCTGCAAACTATAACCTATTTATGTTCTTTACTATATGTTACAGGGATAAATATATCTTCAATTGTAATATAAGTAAGTATTCTGATTAAAATTATACTACCGTTAAAGCAAAATTGTTTATAAATAAATAAATTGCATTACTAACACAAATAAATAAATTTAAGAACGAGACAGTAATGATTAATAAAATATTAAATATTTGATGTATTTTGCATCGAACAAATATCGTGCTTTAAATAAACAAATTGATAAAAATATCAACCGGCAGCTATTTCATATAGAAACGAAACTTTTTTCAGTCAGAATGGTTTTGTATTAGCGATATAAAATTGTAAAAAAGTAATATGGAATGAATATGGGAATATTTTGCCGCGCGTTTGTTTTTAGGTCGCCTAATTCGAAGAAATTTATCGATAATAAAAATACTCAGAGTATTATAAACATCGCGCTACCGTGGAATAAACGGCGCGAGTAAATAACCGGACAGCAATTACAGAAGAAAGAACAAATAGCCAACATTGCACAATTCGCGAATAAACCGCTCATATAGCGTTTGTATCTGCGCAATAATTAGCTTTGTTCTATATAGCAGCTACCATTAAGTACTATAATCTCTCTATTTCATTCGATTTGGTTCATTTTCGGTTCTTTCGATTGCAAGCATTTGAATAATCCTCAAGTGTTTTTCGCATTAAGCGTCGTTAACGCGTAAGCATAACGCAGAAGCAAAGGCAAAAGGGAACTATGGATCTCAACCGCCCGCTCCAGAGAAGAACGTTGGAATCTGCATATTTAACTAAGGGTCACATAGTAGCTATTGGAATTGCAAAATCACAAATTGGACTTGTTCGCGACGGCGTTCTGCGGTAGTTGGAACGAAGTTTTCGAATTAACTCACCGGACCGCAAGTATCAACGCCATGCGATTTAGCTATTCGGGTATGACGTTTAATGTAAATTTCAACAAACCCTGTTCCCCGCAGAGAGTCAGCTCTTTTACATTATTCCAATTCATGGAGTTGTAATGCAGGTGCAGGTTGTGCTTCGACAAGACGAATAGTCTTTTAGAGATTTGTTCTTCTTGGAAGGGAAACAAAGAGAATAATATTAGAGAAACAGAGAGCGAGAAAGAGAGAGCGAGAGAGAGAGAGAAAGAGAAAAAAGGACACATGGGGAGGAGGCGACCTACGAGATGGCAAATGTTGACCCTGCAATATACTTTTTCTCCGACATCAGAAATGTTTTATAGATACTAAATGCACGAAAGTACTTTTCGCAAAGTTTTTCAGCATATTAGGAAAAACCGAATGCAGAGTTTTCTTTTCTTTGACGACTGCAAGACAACCAGATGTTGAAATTAATATTTACGAACGTATACGTTGCAAACGTTTGGCGAAAGATTGGTTTGCGTAGGAGAAAAATGTTCATAAATAAGCGTAAAATCGAATCAACTATTCTAGTAGAACCGCTGTATAAGAAGTGCGGCAATCGTGAGATTCGTTATTGATTTTTGGTTGTATTTCGTTATTTTGTTAACGCGTTTTTAATTATAATATAGACGTATATTATGGTTTATGTTGGAAGCATTTTGTAATAATGTTGAAAATAAGATCCGAGTTACGATTTATTATATTTTCAACGCATTACCGTGAGACTGAATTTGTTGCTAAAATAGAACTCGTTTGTTGCGCAACACCTCGTATATGAATGTTTTCGATGCGACTTTCAAAGAAATGACGAATGAATATACTTTTTATCCGGAAATACGTTGGTCGCAACGAGGAGAAAGGAACACGAGATCGTATCTGTGTACAAAACGAATGGCGAGTCGTTTATACCAGGGAAGAATAACTCCTCGTACGACAAGGGTGGAAAAGGAAAAGAAGAACGAGCCATGCGTCGATTTGTCAGGCTGACGAATGCACCGATTATCCCGTTAATGCACGTTATAAAAAGCTATGCTCGTTTAGTGCCACCGTATGCCGAAAGCTGTACCGAACGACAACTAATGTGGTCGATGATTTATTGAAAATATTTATCACGTGACAAAGAAATTTCAAACTGTCTTTGATATTTAAATATTAAAATATACGTGGATGAGATACGCGGCGTCATCTAATTATTTTAATATTAGTCTAGTTTTGTATCACGTATATATATATATATATATTTAAAATATTATGAAGACAATACTCGCGATGGAAATGTTCTATATATAACGCTTATTTATCCGTTTTTGGCAATTTTCATTTGAATAATTTATTTCTCGACAATTGCTTTATAGCTGTTACAAAATTGTAAGTTCATAGACACTTTATAAACGCAAACTTTATTAATGTATAAACTAATTATATATATAATTAATTGTGTAATTATAATATGACAAGATTGTGCTTTTATAAGTATAGTTGATGTAATTTGTGTTACAATACTTAATATGCGTTTTAATATCTTTCACAAATACAAATATTGAAAATTGGTAAGTTGATACAAATATATACGTGTGATATTCAATATTTAAATTACTCTCATTTTTATTAATGTTTCTATTTTGTTTCAAATATCCATTTCAATTTAAATTCAAGCCTGCACTCTGCGCTGAGGAAACATATATTTTGATTTGACTGATTATTATTAGTATATATTATGTTTTCAGTTTAGTTAACGTATCTGTTTACAGATATGATTAATCCCAACAGGTTCACACCTACTTAAATATTACTATTCTTAAGTACCCGTTTATATTACAAATTTTATATACGACCTGTTTCATTATTTCCTGTGATCGCTGGTTAATTAATTTACTTTTATGTGAAGTATTAATTTCAAACAAATAAGACTTAATACAAAATTCATCTCTCATTTGTGTCACATCATATTCAATATTCGTTACGTCCTACCTTCATTTCACATGTAAATAATTAATGATAATCATTCAAACTAATAATTCCTGTGTTGTCTCTCTATTATAATTAGCAGAATTATACTTTTTTCGATACCAATCATTCAATGTTATTGATCCGTTTAAGGGAAAACCTTGTATTTTGCCGTGTATCGGAATATTTCAATATCTCGTCGACGTTGATCCAACACGAAAGACTTTTTGGATGGTTTGAAATGGGAGCATTATATATATATATATATAAGCTTCGAAGAGCTATAGCTGTTGGCACGGAAGAGTAGACGTTAGCCGCAAGAAATGGCATAGGAACGATGCGAGGAGACCATGCAAATGGAAAGTTATGCTGCAGAAAAACGAATATTGGATTGAAAAAGTGGGCAGAAGAAAGGCCTATTGTACCGGTAGTAGAAATGCCAATGCAGCCAGTTGATGTGAGCTTTTCATTTCTGGCTTAAACCTCAGCTGCCAAGAAGTCGACTTTGCTCGAAATTTAAGTATACTCCAGAATCTCGTCTTACAATATAAATTTGTGTTTCTATTTCGGTTCTTTATAGGTTAGCAGTAAAAAGAATATGTTGCAAGCACCAGAGTTTGAATATTGATTAGTAACATTTCTCGGCAATTTCGTCAATTGGATTATAATTAACGTATAAATGAATATAATCATTCCTTAATCATTTCATATTCATTATCTTGAATGAAAACATAGTTTTTACAATTTACATTAACAAATCTAAATACATTACATAATACAGTTTCACAATTTAATTTAAAATTGCTTCTAAAGGACGTATTTTTCTTTTAAGTATCCCTAACAATAAAAACAAGAAATCTTAAAAGTCTTATTATAAACTAATAGCAACTGAAAATAATTAAAGTTCCATTAATATTACGAATAGAATTAGTGAACAAATCGAAACAAATTTATGAATAAAACTGATATCTTATATCAAGTTTCGTTTTTCATCCTAAGAATTACATGATATGAAAAGTAGCTGTTTATGTTTAAGAAAAAAAAAAAAAAAAATATTTCAAAGTTTTATTTTTAGAGATCTTTCCATCATATGGCATTTCTTACCAAAATGAAAAGCGTAAAATACGGGATTCGAAGTGCAACGACGCTTCATCGATCGAATCGACTGGAAGTAGTAGCGTATACGAATCGACGGGCGCGGAAAGACTTGCAGCATAAAAGCTCAGTCTCGCTTCCTCGCACTCTATTTTCGTCTCTGTTCATCGGAGTGGTTGGCAAACGCGTGAATAATGGACACCCGTTTGATAAGGGGAGAACTCGCGTGAGTCTCCTGGATTCGCGAGAACCCGCCCCGAATTATTTATCGACGAGAAGGTCGAAGTTAAATAAACGTTCCTGCGGCGAATAAAGCCGATTTGCAATGCATTTTACCATTATTTCAAATGCCGTGTCGGCATCGTTCATGCAAAAAGTAAATATTCTTTTTCGCGATCGCATTCGATATAAAGTCATCCGCAAGGTTATTTTCGTCTCGAATAAACAACGTCGTTTCGTGAACGATCAGTTGTCATAAAAAGGATAAACGTATAAGAGGGTAATGTATGAGAAGGATAGAACAAAAGAGAAACCAACAGATTCGGCTATTTAATTTGTTACGATTAATTTAACCGTTTGCAGGAACCTCGCGGCTAAACTCGATAACTACGTAGGATGCATTTTGCCTTATTGTTTATAAGCGGTGAAGAACGATAGTTGCGACCTTTTCTAACCAAGAAAACAAGATCGATCTGTGGCACGTTCGAACTCATGACCTAACAGTCGATGTGACCTGGCCTAAAAATGGCTCCGATGCCAGAAACACTCGCTATTTCCAGCAAATCTTGAATATAAACATTCATCTACTAAAGATTTGGAATCACCGTAACCGTAAAAGTATAAATTTTAAAAGTTATAGTACTGTTCATTATTTACAACTTTGGATTGGATAGAATTTAAATATTTAGAAAAGATGAATGTTAGAAAAGAATATTTAGAAATGATATAGACCGGATATAATTGCATTGGACTTTTTTAATCAGGGAAGTGAGTGAGAATGAGGGCGGATTTATTAGATACAAGAATTTTGTGTATAATAAATGTCAGGTACGTGTATAAATATTTTTTTCGAAATAATAATATCATTAAAAAATTAATTTTACAACATTTTTAGTTGTTAAATCTATCAACAACTCCGTATGATGAATATATACTGTAAGTATATTTTTAGAATAAGTTTGAGTTGAAAATATCACTGAATAATTTGAAGAATTTAAAAATGAAGTTTGACTTAATTGAAATGTGTATTATGTTTTAAAACAAATCGGATATTTTTAGAAATATATATTTGGCAACATATTCATTCAAATAATAAAGGAAGAAAACATGCATTTAAAAATTCGATTTAGATCTTTCGAAAAATTAATTATGACAATAAATTATGTATTCATTAATGGAAATTGTACTAAGTAATACAAATGTATGCTTAACAAACAAATGAATATTATATATTTATATATACACAATTGCAATTTTCAGTTACACAAATAAAATTAAATATATCTTGCAGAATAATTTAATTATGAAAAAAGATTTTGTATGCAAATTTAATTAATTGATTCCTTTATCACATGAATTCATAAATTAATTATTTTATAATATTTTCATTATAACATTGTATGATGTTTGGATATAAGATATTAGATTGTGGATATATATATTTTGTATATAATATATTATCAATAACTGTGTTCATTCGCAGTAGGTTTTAGATGAAACCTTCGTTAAATTAACTCAACAGTCGATTTAATTTATTGAAATACGGTAAATAAATATCCATTCAAAGGAAAAAAAAACTACGTGCTATATTTCATTTGCACTTTATTTAGTCGTAAAGTTTCATCAAATAAATGAATTGTTTGTTATAAATTGCGGATGTTTTATTAAATTACACCAGTGTTTTTAAACATGTAAAATATCGTTAAAAAGAAAAAGATTATACTCAAACTCTATTAACATTAATAATATGTACTAATTGTTTTATAAATTAAGAAAACGTAATTCTAAAAACTATGGAAATTGTAAAAAAAACCTTTATTTTCAAACGAATCAAATTCAACTGCAATAATGAAATTTTGGTTACAAGAATTTTACATTTGAATAATAAAATTTTCAAATCAATTCGTTTCAGTTTATAAACGATATCATCATATATTCATAATTTTAAACTAACAAACATTTTTGTACGTTATAGAGGTTAAATCTTGATACTGTGTTATTCAATTACTATGATTTGTACGACGGCTCACTAGTTGAATCGCAAGAACGGCATACGCTATGAATTATTTCTCATAAGGAGTGATGCACGACACGTCAACGCAAATATTTCAGTGGTTCGAAGGTGAGCACGGGTGCGCGAACGGAAGTGGAATTAAGGCGCGGCTGAGCTCAGCTGGTCGGAAAGATTTTCATGAATTTCCCGGGGGTCCTCTGTTTCCCAGAACGCTCGTGACTTTCCGCTAATATTTCATCGCGCCGCTGGTTGCTGGCTGCGCAGCGACGGCCATCTTGCTTCCGGTCCCGGGCATGCCGGAAGTGGCCGGATGTGCCACGACAAAGCGTCGCTGCGGAAAAATCACAGGGGTATAAAGCGTGGGTAAACAGAGAAGAAATACTCGTCATCGATTTACGCCCGTTATATTGAACTATCGTCCGATTTCAAAGAAGAAAAGATGAACAGCCCATCTGTCCGTCTCTATCTTTTTCACTTTCACAATTCTTTGTTCTTTCCCTCCTACTTTCTACCTTTCCTTTTATCAGCAACGTTTTCATGCTTCTGAAAGTAACAACGATTGCAATTTCAAGCTTTGCATCGATTCAGAAAATTGTCATGCAAGATTCAACCTATATTCGAACCGCAGACACAAAACGATCATTTTGAGTAAACAACGCTTACTTCTGATTACATTTATACAATTCGTTCGAATATTAAAATGTAAATTAATTCAGGCTGCGTATTTTGTGACGACAATTTGGATTTCAACCTTTTGATTCTGATTATGGTGTGATATAACAAACCACTATTTCCAGTCGATGTGATATTTAAAAGTTATAATCCGCTGCATTGTAACTGCCTAACGAATGTTTGATGTCGTTAATTTTAAATATTGTTTATATTTTACTGTTTAGTGTATTTTTATGAAGCTATATTATATGCGGGTATAAGACGTACATAATACTGAGTTTAACGTGAAATACGAATAGTTTTGAAAATTCAGTAGCGGGCGATGAAGAATATTTCAAAGATTAGAATGTATATAATAAAAAGTTGTATGAATGAAGAAAAATAAATAACGTTGAAATATAAGATGAATACGGAAACTATATTTAAAGTAGTATTTAGTATTATAGTATTTATGTCAAATTATACATTGTATTGATATACGTTGATAATTAATATATGAAATTTCGTTAGAATCGAGGAACCGTTCGCGTATTAACACTTTATTCTGAACTTTTGCCAAGTTTTAAAATTATTTACATTTACATCGCAATGTCGTTTACATTATACTTTTATATTTATATATTTAATTTCTCGTAGCATATAAATGTTTCGAATTACGTACAAATTTGTATACAATATATTAAATAAAACATTTGACAAGTAATTTTTATTGGTTGTTTGGAAATATAAGCTGAATTTTCAAAACGATGAAACATAAGACATGTATTATCGTGCTGTCATGGTATATAATTCTTTATTGTAAATATGTACTAGGCACAGACATTGTTGTACAACTGGCGCACTTAAAAGGCTTTGTCTGAGGAGCACTGCATATCTCCGATTACTTAGTTTCAAAAGACGTACTTATCATATAATTCAAACAAAAATGTGGCAACGTCACTCACTGTGGAAGACGCAAAGGATTCTCTGTATATTTCAAAATAAATAAAGACATTAAAAAAGTTAATTTTTAAGTTACTTTAAAGTCCAGTAGTTATGAAAAATATTACATTTTATATTGCATTTTTGTAATATAACATTATAGATCGCTATTTTTATATATCGAAGTATTGAAGAAAAATAAAGTTACAATACATTTATTTGAATTAAAATATGCAGTAAAATAATAATTCAAGCGTTCGGAATTTGTTTAATATTTACAATATAATCACTTCACCCAATGTAATACCAAAATTACAATTATGATAAAAAAGTTTTGATCCATTCTAAAAAACGTATATTGACTCGAGCGAATAGCAAGAAAGTATAGACTGTTAGATTACGGATAATATTTTCGTAATAATACCTCTAGATTGTCTCTGTAATGTCGAAAAGGGAACTTTGCAACCAATATAGGTAAGTTGACGATAGACAGAACAGAGAAAAAATTTCATTGAATTGATCAAATGTAATGCCAAGTGGAAATACTGCAGAGATTGCAAAGTTGCCAAAGAAGGGAGGCTGAGGCATCATACTTTAAAATCGAATAACGGAGGCCTACGACGAGGGTCTGAATTTGTGCTAGGGGCGCCAAGAAAATCAAAATTTCGTCCTCGACTCGTAATTCAAGAACGGCTTGCAAACATTTATCGTGGTAACTCTTGCTGCCCGCTTTCCGCGCCCATTTTCTTTCGCGAGCCAGACTATTTGATTTTAACCTCATCTGCGTCGGTTTCGAGTCCGCGCTTCATTCTGCAGGATATTTTGAATGTTATTTCCGGCGCGACGGGGAGCACGTATACGAGGGTTCGTGTGCGCCGATCAAACGTTTAACGAGTCGGCGGTAAATGCCCGAAAACGACTGTCGACTCCGAGTAAACAAGATTATTAACGGTATCTGCCTGCCGTTAATCGAAGATACTGTCGAAAGTTATTGTTAGTCGAATAAATGAGAGTATTTGACGTTGCTTGCAAAACACGTCCATTACGCGTCGCTTTTATTGAATTATGACTGTTCCGATTTTATTGACAGATTCGGGTTCAATTGTTGTATCATATTGATCATAACAAAATTCAGTCGGTGCGTTTCGATCGCTAATTGATACAGTTGCGCATTGGTTGCAACGCTGAAATGCGGACGCACGAAACGTGAATGTAAATCTTACATTTTTGCTTCTCGATAACCGTTAGGACGGATTCGGCAAAATGAGTGTAATTAAAATGAAACCACTCGGTGGTTGTCTTTGTAAAAAATAAAGATTTGCAGGGACTTTGGCTTTTATCGCCCAAAGAAGAAAGTTTGCTTATTTATTTAAAAGATTGAATTTGTAAAGTTACGCGCAATACGGTAAATTTGATCAATTTTAATATTCGTATTCACGTTCGCTTGTTTGTTGACCATCCGTGTGTAGGCGGAACGCCCGAGCGAAACAGGAAGCAGAAATACGACGCGCTTTAGTGACACAGTAAAAAATCATATATTTCAGCTAATAACGCGACGTTATCTGCGGGAATTATTTATTCGCAAGTGTGTTATACTTTTTCCGTCTGTTCCGATTCGAAGACGGATTTTAACCGGGAGACACAATTTTCTCCGTCGCGAAGCCATAAACACACCCTGCACGCCAGCTCCATAATCTGGCCACCATTCTAGCGCAACTCTCGCATTTCTAGCGCCATTTAGATAAACTCGTAATCTAGGCGACGTTTCCTACGGTGAAATATTCCCTTGGGTGTTGCCGCAACGGAGAGCATTCCCTCTCACTCCCTCGCTCGGCGTTCGGCTGCGAGCGGCGTTCTCTACTTTTTATCGCGCCGTCCTCGTCTTACGCACGGGCCAAAGCCAAAGGGCGCAAAACCACCCCTTTACGAAATTCGTCGCGCGTCGAATTTAAAATCGATTTCAACGAACGGACGGTGCACGGCGTGCACGTGTGACTGCCGAGATAGAAGCAATCTCGCACTGATTTCATAGGCGAATCCTACGCGTCGTTCTTGCAGTGTCCCCTTTTCTGTCACGGCGAACGTGACGTATTCATTTTTGTAGACTGAAACAATGCTCGACTAACAAAAACGAGTCGCGAACGAAACCAGCGAAATTGAAACATTACTAATTGGATTAACGAAAACGGCTCTTTTGTCGCGCGTCCCATTCCGAACAAATGTCACGAGAGCTTGTATATCAAATGCGCCGAGCACTTTAGTGGCACTCAAAGCTGCAATTTTACTGCTGACTACTGAAGACGCGAATATATTTCGAGGAACCAGGCGTCTCTCTCATCGCCGAAATGATGCTTTGCAAGCTTGAACGACGGAGTCATAAGAAGGCGGGGTCGACGTTGTGATTATGATGGGGACGATGAGGATGGATAAAGGAGCAACAGGGAATGGCGCCGGAATCCTCTGCCACTTATTACTGTAGCGAATTATTTGCATAAACAAATTTCACTCAGAGCGAATTTAACCCGCTGAAGAGCCACCGTTACGTGCCGTGCTTCCCCACCCTGCAATATCTAACGATCCTCTGTGTGTGCGTGCGCGCGTGTGTGTGTGCGGGTGGGTGAATGTGTGCGCGTGTGAGTGCCACCTTCAGCAGAATAAGATATGACGTTCCTCGTCATATGCACATCTGCGTCATAACTAATGTCACCTGACGACCCGCGTTTTTATTTTTACTTCTTAAGTTATATTCTACGTCGCGGGAGTTTAAAGGTAACTTTTAAGAACATTATTGCTAAACGGTGTGTATCCGAAGTGTTGTTTTAATGTGGTAATTCGAAATGTAATTATAACGATTATATTGGTCGGCGTATACGATTCATTACGCAAAATTGATTAATAATTGGCGCAGCCGGTTAAGAGTGATTTAGTTGTAAGAGCTTATTAATTAGCCTAAAATTTATTTCACTTCAACTTGCCCTGCTTCTCCGGCAGCCTCCCAGCCGATAACAAATAGATCTTGTAATTAATTTAAAATCACATTCACATGAAATGAGATTGCTCCGCGCGTTCGAACGATTTCTACCATGCAATGATGTATTCCAATCGCGTCTTGCTATGCGACATGAAGAATGTGCAACGTTATCTTATTATGATGATTCGCGTGATCGAAATGTCATCCTTTTATCAGTTTTTAATTATCGCGTTTTTTTTTCCTTGAAATCGTCAAAAGCAAGTGCACAAATACATCAGGTACTCTGATCAGACATTCAAATAGGTAATCAGCGATCGACCATTTCGTTCCAACGAGCTCGTTATTCACTCGCAATTGGTACTGCTACGTGAAACGGTCGCAATCGCCCGATAAAATCATTATATGCCTCATTACTCGTCAGCTGCAGTCGTTCACTGGCAGGGTTTTAATTTACATTTTGCCTTCGTTCTTGCGCAATTGTTTCGACGGTGAGTTCTACTTGTGGGATTATAAAAACGGGATTGCGGTCTGCGGGAATAAATAACTGAAATAGAAAAATCCGGTTACACTTTCCAGTCGTGGTTTTCGGGGAATCAGAAGATGCTTTCAATGGAATCACCGAAATACAATGGATAATCGAAATTTGTACAAAACAAAAAAAATCAGAACAAATTTTGGTGTGCGGTTGTGTTAATAAGTAATTGAAAACCACAATTCAGAGCGCTGTAAAAGGGATTAGCACTTCATACTTTGGCAAATATGATGTAATTTATAGAAGTTTAATTCAAGAAAATGATGTTACAGAAATAAATTGTTATTAATAAA
This sequence comes from Psilanteris sp. ZL-2020, assembly GCA_022817085.1. Taxonomy (NCBI): domain Eukaryota; kingdom Metazoa; phylum Arthropoda; class Insecta; order Hymenoptera; family Scelionidae; genus Psilanteris; species Psilanteris sp. ZL-2020. The sequence goes on along the minus strand of JABFQC010003665.1, from coordinate 1,914 downwards.
TGATTATGACTGAAGTTAATTTCTGCAATAATAAATGCCGTGCATAATCTTAATTATTCACGACAGTAATTATTTTCCGCAGTGGTTTAAATGTATGAAAGATATAATTAAATTTAAATACAGTTTTAATTGAATTTTCTATAAGAGATATTCATTTTTCGATTCGATACTAAGCGATTCAATTTAACAACTTTCGTGATTATACCAACATACACTCGGAAAATATACCTGTTTAAATGAAAACTGATTTTCCAACTTATAACTTTTCTTTTTCATATCAATCTATTCAATTCGAGATCGGCATTAATCCGGACCATTTTTCCGACAAACAACAATTTCTAACGTTACAATTAACGACCGAAGATAAGTTAAAATATTCAAAGTGCGTACGTGCACCCTTATCAATTTAAAAGACGATTCGCCATTAATTAGCGATCGCTGTATTAATTATACGCCGATATATTATTACAGATAATCTGAAATATTTCCTGGCAAGATCCAGCGAAGGATCGGCGACGCAGCGAACGTTGCTTGTACGAATATCGAGTCGAACCCGATTGGCATTAGTTTTGTAAAGTCAGGAACGCGCAGCAAACTAATGTATTCGCGAACACGGTCCTGGCATTCGCAGATTCATTATCGGTCCGATCGTTTCATAGAATCCGACGATAAACTCGAAGAATCGTTGATAAGAATGGAAGAAAGGATAGTGGTACTCGATCTAAAGACTTGAAATGAACTGGGTAAGATGAGGGAACTGTTGTGAAAGCCGATAAAGCGGGGGGTTAATTGCCGAATGAAATTAAACAGCAGTTAAACTCTTGAAATTCAAGCAATTGTTAGAAGTTATATTCTTGTACTTTGATTCTGTCTATCTACTCTCTATTTGATTCGTCCCTGCCCGCGCGCCCATTTTACTATTCTCAGTGTACCTCTTCTTCCTTCCGTCGCTCGCCAGCCTCGCAGATTTCCTCGCATTCTCCTTTAAAAGTCAGTATCCCTGGAGGCCGTTAGCTGCAATCAAAGTTAACCCGGAGTTATGGGGAAAACTGCGGAGCGGCAGTTAATGTTTAACGGGGCTGTTAAATGCAGGCTCTCTTCGACCTTAGCCATTTCCGACTTCTCGAGGAGGCTTCAACTTTCCAGAACACGAAAAGCTACCGTACCCGTGACCACTTTTGTTCTCTGTCATAAACAACGCCGAGAGAACCCGCAACGATACGTGTTAATGCATTATCATTTACGTGATACAACACACTTCAGCGTTACACCAGTTTCGCGGGCGAACAAAAACTTCGTATTGTTCCATTTAATAAATTAATAGTTCGCGCGGTGCATTACTTTACTCGCGCGAACTCATTCAACCGACGCGACGAAAAAGTTTTCGCTGAAACACATTCGGGCGGCATGTTTTGCAAATGTATCACTGCAGACAAAACTGATCAAAAAACTTTTCTCGCATTTTGCTTAGTTTTCTTTTCCATGCATCACTGCCGACTCTTGTTTTTGCTCAGAGACAAGCTACCGCTACCTTACCTTTCTCTTCGAGTTCAATTCAACATTCAGCTCAGCATTTTATCTGACACTTGTTTTTCTACTTCGCCCTCTCGCCACTCCCCATCTTTCTTCATCCATTGCCTCCATCATTTTGTTTCACTCTCGGCGTTCTTTTTTTTCTTTTTTCTGTTTTTTTTTTTTTTTTTTTTTTTCTCATTTTTTCTTCCTCCGCCGTTAAGCGGTTAACCAGCTCCCTACGCATAAAACTAACGACTCCTGTCTCTCTATACCTGCCCCCTTTCCCCCTCTCCCCTCCCACGATAACCACATTCACCTCGTATACCGTCTCTTGCTTTACAAAAAAAAAAATATACACCAACTCACACCATACTACACCTACTCACTTACACATCATCA
>JABFQC010003663.1:0-13733 GCA_022817085.1 Psilanteris sp. ZL-2020 | reverse complement strand
TATTAATAGTAATATATTAAACACAAAAACTGTTGTAATTTATTATTATTATTAAATATATTAATATATATAATTAATATATATATATTTAATTAAATAACCTATAAATATTGTCGATTCTATAACGTTTAATTGGAATGGAGTGGGGGAAAATGAGGAGAAGATATGTTGACATTAGAGGGGTTCACATTAGAGAGATCTGACTGTATATATATATATATATATATATGTACATTTGAAACATTAAAAAAATGTAATTTTCCAATAATTATTATATTTACAATATAAATAATTAAGATAACATTTTCACTATAGTTTTAATAATAATAATACCTGTTTCGAAAATAAAATTATACAGAATTTATAAATAATTTGAACAACAATATATATAACCATCTTAAGAAATGTGTTAAAAATGTTATACAAATTGTTTATTTGCATGATTAAGTTTCAAATTAAAATATAATTCTAAATATTTATTGATTAATAATTAAATCAATAAAATTACTTTGATGATAAAAAATTGAGATTTGTCTAGTTGAATTAAAATTTACTATTATTTTTCAAAAATCATAAGTTTAATAAAGAAAGATATTAATAATCAAATTAAATAGCGCTAAAGAAAATGCATAGTCGTTCCCGAAGCTATAGAATTCAGTGCTTCATATGCATACTCATAAGTATGCATAAAATTGCATTTTATGAAAAGACAAACCCCTTCAATTTTTGTTTGACCTTTGCGGAAATTGTTTTTGCACATGTTTTAATCTATTCTACATCCATATACTTGATATCATATATACTTGAATATCATATGTTTGAATCAAGAATATCTGACGTGATGGAAGTATATTTTTTACTTGAAAGATAAAATAAATTTGAAAACAAATATTTATAAGTAATCAATTTTTGATATTTTAAATAATATTTAAATAAAATATGACTTATTCAAGACTTATTCAAAACTTATAGAAGTTGAATAAAATTAAATGATATTTGTATTCTCTTTAGAATATGATCAATTTTTTGAAATTAAATACAACAATTAATTCAACTCCTGATATACTTGATTCAAGCATATTAAACGTTTATATCCACAACAATTTATGAATGCTTTCAAGTATATTAATCATTTATTTCAAGTTAAATATGTTCTTAAATGTATTTAAATATATTTTTGACTTCATTCAAGTATAATATACTTGATTCAAGGTAGTATTTTTTCATTGTGAAAAGCGTGTATCCTCAAATGCTCCAATTTTTATAATATATGTATATCGTGACAAAATACAAGTGGCAAAATTTATAATTTTGTAAACTATAACTATATTCATTATGAATATAGATATACATTACAGCGTTATGTAGTTTGACAGTTATGTATTTTGTCACTCATCCATATATATACAAATGCATAACACATTCATGATTTAACTCACATTCATGTATTGTTCCTCTATTTGTTGAATAGTTTCCAAAAGTTGTTCTCTACGTTTCTCCTGTTGTTCTAGAAGACTCATTAAAATTACACTTAAAGTTACTCTTCTATCAGCGATATCATTCTGAAAAATAATACAAATATTTGTGCATAAACTGTATAAGCTTAACGACTGTTTTAATTAAAATTTAGTGACAAAGTTAAGTAGACTATTCAGATGTCAAGTCGATTTTGAACTCGATATACAGCTTAAATTCAGCCTGATCAACTAATGACATCATTTACATATTGATTAACTAAATGTTCAAACGTTTATTATTAAACATTATATTCTTGGTTAGTTTTATAAATAAATATAATGATAAATATACTGGGAGAAAAAAAATCAGCACTCTAGCAAAATATTTTCATTTTTTAAAGTTGTAACTATGTTGAATATGAATGAAACGCAATCAAAATTATTATACCCCGAGTTTCAAACCTTTGTATACTCACCGCCATCGATTCGTGCTCCCCTAGATTGCTCTTACCTTATCTATTCATGTGTTATATGATGGAACTAACAATCTAGGGGGGCATGAATCGATGGCGGTGGGTGTATTTAAGTTAATGTTGGCAGATTTTATTTTCATCTTTTTACATTTTTAATGTAAATTAAGGATGAATTTCGTGGAAATGCACGTCTAATTGCAAGCGCACATTTTGTCAATATTTATCGTATGAAGTTAATTTTTTCTGTAAAAACATTATAAATAAACAAAGATTCAGATGCCATAAACATATTTTTTATTAATTTAATATTAATAAAAAATATAATTTATATTAAAAACGTAAAAAAATCGAAAATTTTACACGGTACAATGTGAAATTAAAACAGTGGGTAAGAGAGGTGAAAAATAAAAATGAAAATAAAATCGACCAAAAGTACCTTAAATTGAAAGGTTTAAACGTCAAAGTAAAAAATGTTGGTGTTATTTCATTGAAATTTAATATAGTTAAAGGGTTTTGAAAAATGACAATTTTTGCTTCAGCTTAGGGTGCTGGTTTCACTTCGTCCATCGTATTAATAATTTTTCTTTTATTATTTTAAAAGTAATATTTATAGTATTAGGAATGTTCATTCGCTGGTTCCCCAGCTTGCTTTACGAATTTTCGTCTTCATCCTTATAGTCGTATATTAAAATATAATTTCTAATGATTAAATATATAGTATATTTAACAATAATAATTACTTAAAGTACACATTTATACAATAATAATATATATAATATAGAATCATACCAATTGTTGATTTATTTCAAATTTTCTTCTTTCCAGTTCAATATTTGTTAACGCAGCTAATTGTGATTGAACTAAATTAACTTGTTGAACAATGCTCCATGAACGAGCATCGCTTCGTTCTAATAAAGCTGCTACAGCAGCTTTTTGCAGTGCTTCATCTTGTCCTAATCTATTAATCAAATCTTGTCTGCTTTTTTCTTGATTTTGCATTACTTGTGCTAGGTATTCATTATTTCTAACTTCCCTGCATTCGTAAAATATATATAATCACATGACAAGTTTTAGTAAAAGCTTTAATATTTTATAATAAAATTGTATTAAATATCAGTAGCTTTTTATATAATTAAATATCATTTTAGCTTAGAGTGATTCGTAGTAATTTAAATAAATAGCTTTATAAAATGTGAAAATTATGAATTATTTTTAATTAAAATATATGATTCAAGGAAAATAACACCAATTTATATTTGTATTAAATGTGACAATATGTAAAATTATTATTTAATGAAAATTTGAATATCTCAAAAAAGAATACATACAAACTTAGCAATGATTGTGCAGTATAGTCTCTAAATTTAGTGTATTCTGCGAATTTCTTTTCTTTTAGCTCTTCTTCCAGGAGTTGTTCCATAGCCACTAAAATAAATTTGATTTAATTTCATTGTTTGACTAAAAACTGTATTATATTTTCAAAGTAATAAATAAATTGCTTACAAAGAGTATCTCGTTTCCGGAGAATAAATTGTTCCGATTTACTTCTAGTCAAAAGGTCAATTTCTTCTCGTTTTTCTTGCTCCACGAGTATAGCCTGCGTTTGTCGTTCTTCCTCACTATTTCTTAAAAATTCTTTTATCACATGATCAGCCTCTTTTTCCGCTGTAATTAAAACAATTCAATATTAATGAAAATTATATTGGCCAAATAATATAAGCACATTCGGCTGAATTACCATTATAAATGAAAGACAACAATTTTTCACGATTGACATCTCTTTCTTGTTGAACTTTTTCGATTTCGCGTTCTAACTGTATTTGTTGTAACGCTAAGTCTTCTAAAAGCTTGAGAAAATAAATGTATTGAAATGAATTAATTTCTACACAATGAATTTAATATATGTAACTCTCAATGTTGATTTCATATTTTTATAATAAAAATAAAACAAATCTCATCATACCTTTTGCTTGTGAATTTTTAGCTTTGACTGAAGCCTGAGTTCAATTTCTTGTTGTTCTTTAATTTCATTTTCCACTTTTAGTAACGCGTTTTGTCTTTGTTCCTATAATAAATCATAATAAATAATTTCTAAAATAATCGATCAAAATATTAATTTAAAGTTTAACTTTTTATTTAAGATGTATAATGAATTAGGATTAATAAAATGCAATGATAAAAATTATGATAATTGAAAAATGAAACAAAAAGATTAAATCAAAGTGCTTAAATTAGATATTATTATACAAAATGAATCACAAAATGAATGAGTAAGTGAGATGTAATCGTAACATTAGACGATGCATGGTATTCATATCCATTGAAGAAATAAAAGTGCGAAAATGAGCAAAATAAAGGTTAAAATTATCCACATGCCTTGTTTTTTTCTAACTTCGCTAAAACGGCCTAAAAAATAAATAATGCAAAATTAAACATATAGATTGCATAAAATTCTGGCAGACTTTACACGAAAACGGACAAAAGTTGTAATCAATTAGATACGCCAATTGTTTAAGTAACAACGAAGTGATTCATAGCTACTTGTTACAGCTTTTTGTCCATGTTGACAGATTGTTGAAAAGAGCACCTGAATATCGTTGTCTTTATTATGGTAGAACGCTTGAGAGTCTGTAGTTTTGGATTCGTCCACGGACGAAGTCTGTTGAGAATACTTGTCAGGCAAATAGTCCAGTCCGCATTCGTTGGCTAGAAAAGCTATAATAACTATGGTACCACCGGTGATGATGTCTGTGGGTGGGTACGAAAGGTTTAAATCATCGATCCCTAGTTGCTCTAGTTTTTGTGCGTATCCCAGGGACTTGGGTAGTTTATGCAGAGACTTGTTGTATCCGATATTCAGATTTGTCAGATTTCGTAAAAAGCCTATTGATTCTGGTAAACATTTTAGACAATTTTTCGAGATATCCAATGTTGACAAATTAATCAAACTGTCTATCTCGTTCGGCAGTTTTCGTAAATTGTTTTCTTGTAAATATAACGCCTGCAAACAAAATATATTATTATTATTATTTATTCGATTATTTCATTTCATTTCGCAACTTGAAAATTTATCATTGCGTTTATATTTCATGTTTATTATAAATTTTACTGCATATAGTTGGTTTGATACCAATTTCAAAAACGTAAAAAGTATGATCATTTTTAATATAATAGCGCGTACCCTAAGAGATACTAAATGCCTAATATCGGGAGGCAGACTGCATAAGTCATTGTTGTGGAGATCTAGAATTGTGATGAGGGAGAGATCGCTTAAGGCACCACCTCCTGAGAGAGAATTTAAACGGTTACATTGCATATACAATGCTTCCTTTCTGAATACTTTACATAGCAAGTAAATTCCGGATGGCACACTTTTTAGCGCACACTCTGAAATGTCAAATACTGGCTCTGGATTTTCTCTAGCCTGAAACAGAACATTTATTTTCATACAACTCAATGTCATCAAAACAAAAAATTACATTCTTTGCATAAGCATCGATTTGTCATTCATTAATATTAAATGAATAAACTTTAACATTTTTCATTGCATATATATATAGAAAGTTTATTGAAGAAGAAAGAAAGAAAAATAGTGTAGGACAAATATACGTACTAAGCAACATTACGCAACAATTTTTATACAAATAATAGATTGTTAATGATTTCGTCAGAAGAACGGTGCGCCAGTGTGTGAATATGTATATATAGTCTCATATATACACACTCACGCGCACATTATTGCGATTAGAAATTGTTTATAAAAGTATTGGTATTCAAATGTATAACAATTAATATTAATTCTGTTTATATAGAGCACTATCAATAAAAAACAAATAATACGCACCAAGTATAACTTGTATTCGAGACGGGCTTTGTAATCCACTTTAACCTTATTTTCGAATTTCCATGACAAAGACATTGTGCACGAATCATGACAGCGTGCGAATCTGAAACGATTGCGCGACGTGTCACCGCGTTGCTCCGTCCATGTGCTTCGCTAAATTTATGCCAATTAATTTATGCCTTGCGAGTCCGCTCATATGATATTATTCTGAGTACTCCCGACGTATCAATGTGTACATACTGTGTTTCACTTTGACATTTCACATTTTCACGCGGTTGCGCGACTACCTTCGATATTTAAGAATTCTGCGTTATCGACGCAAATATTTCCAAAATTATAATGTGTTTATGTTGATTTATGAAATCGTTTATCTAACCGACGCAATTTATCTTAACTTATCTGCGTGTGTGTGCACAAATATATATATATAATATATGCATATAATAAGTTAGTAAATGCAATAATTACCCGGTAAAAATTAAAAAATTACATTTGTATATGTTCAATGATGTTTACAATAATTTTATAAATCTAGTAGTGAGCAATTCTTTTATTTATATCGTTATTTTTAGAATATAATTATGCCAGAGAATACGTTTTGTAATATTATTTTAATGGATCAATTACATTATTTTCAATATTTATTTACAAATAGTATTAAGAAAATAAGGTATGTTTATGAATTAAAATAATGGTGTATATTAGTTTTCCACAAAACAGTGGTCTATATAATTAGTAAACTTATTCTCGGATCACATATTTTTAGAAGTTTCAAGATTTTTTACATTTTTTCTACCAAATATTATAGCACGTTTATTTTCAATGTCAACTGATTCTAAGGTTTACTCGTTTACTGACATCGGTTATTATGTAAAATGTTGTTTATTATTTACGGTGCAAGATTTTTAACAACTTACTAGCATCTTTATATAGTGTTTTCGAAAGTAATGTCACATTGATTTTAAGGATGCATATGTTATATCGTGCATTTATAAAATAATAATAGAATAATTTTATGATTTTAAATATACACGCAAAGAAATATTTTATGGAGACAAACAAATTTTGGTTCGTTCAACAAAGAGTTTTGTTGTTATTTATCTGAACAAATATTTTTGTTAGATCAATAAAATATGATTCAACTTCGATAATTTTGTCTTATTGATGTTTTTTATTTGCTCAATGCATTTACGTATTATATTTATATAATTTATATGATTTTATTTACGTATAATATTTATATATTAGATAAGTAAAAAATAAAACTGATCATCACTTTATTAGAAATTAAAAAATTAGCCTATTGAAAGTTTTGTTGAATGATTAACTATATAAAAAAATATATATTGTACTAATCGATATTTGTATATTCGATTATTCTTAGAAGGGCTTAAAACTTTTAATACCCATATTTTTAATTTGATTAAAGAATTATATTGTAAATAAATTAAAGAATTCTAATTGTTCAAACTTCAAAGTGCATTAATATATGTTAGCCAATATTTATATTCTACATTTCGTAAACAATTTTTAAAATTAATTATTTAACTTACCTGATAATTATAGTGTAGAAATAATTTACAAGTAATATATTGTATTTAATTTAATCAAATAAATGTCACAAGGATCAATAGCCGTAGATCATTTTTTAAATTACAACAATTATAAGATTCTAGACAAATATATTTTTGCATTTTTAAATTGTTTATAATACAAACAATTTACACGTAAACTTGTGCAACTCTATTACAATTTTATTCGTATTTCATTAAACTTCTCTATAACGTTATCCTATTTTAAACATTTTGGCTTATTTCTTTTTGGCGCAGTCGATATTCCGTGGGGGTGAGCATACCTCTGCAATAAAAATCATCATTATTTGATAGATGTAAAACAATTTTTACTCAGATAATTACATAGGATTGGCGTTTGACTTTGCACTTGAACCAAACTTATTTAATTTGAATATTCATTTTTGCACGTTGGATTCTTTTTAACGAAAATTCAGTCGAACCATTAAAAATTTAGCGCTTAATAGTTTCATTAATCTGTTTTGTTTTAAACAATCATGACAAACATATTTGTATATTTTATTTAAATTGTATATATATAAATTTGTTAGAGTTGTTAAAATAGTAAATACAGTTTAATATAATTTTAAATATTAATAGTTTATTTTAATATTTAAATTAGTTGCATACCTTAGTACAGTGTCAAAGGAAACGCAAACTCCTTTGTCACACATTTTACGGTATAAATGCCAACATTCTTTTTCTTTTGTAGTGTGAAATGACGGTTCCGATGAAATTGTACTTATTGGATCTTTCACTGTTCCAAGTATACAACTATCGATTACCTAAACATTTAAATATGTTTCATATATATATTTTATACTTTGATGTACAAATAATACATATGCAAGGAACAATAATACATAATTATATCGGCAAATGTTTAAGCTATATATAATATAATATTTAATAGTATTTTAACAATCAAGTAATAATTTAATTATTATATTAATAAAGCCTATTGAATAATAGAATATTTTTCAAATAAATAAATGTGTTAATTTAATATAAAAATTCGAAATAATACAAATTATATTGAAAATACATATGTATAAAATCTTGTTAAACGTATATATATAGTTTCTGAAACTCACGGGTTGGTTAGCGCTCTCTATTTCTTGCACTATTTGTTATAATTATTTTTATAATGTAAGTCAAGGAGACTTTAGGATTTTTTAAAATGAAAACGCGTAAAAAAATAAAATATGAGAATTAAGTCGTTTAAAAAACTTTGACAAATTTACTATTATTTAAAATTTCATAAAATTATTGTACGTAATTATTTCATGAATAAAGATAATTTTAATGACTTAAAGACATATAAGTGTCAAATTAAGATTAAATTTATTAAGAGAACTAAGAACAAAATTATAATAAAATATACTATTTAATTATAATTTGATGACACTATAAATATAGCAAACTTTATTATATAATATAATAAAATAATTAATATAATATAATTAATTAAATATATTTTATTATATTGTATGCATTCCTATAGTTCCGCGCATATCCACAGATATATGAATAATATAACAAATATACATTTTTGCACAGCATATTAAATAAATATTTTACTATATATAAAATGCATTATCTTTTACATGATTATATTTTTTAAAATTAAATCTTAAAATATACAAAATTAGAATTATGTATCAAAAGATATATGTTCTTTATGTTGGACTAGTTTATACTAATATATATAAGTCTAATTAGATTTAAATAAAATCTTAATATAAGCTAAGTTTGATCATAAATGTGCCACAATTCGCAAATAATAGTGATTTTATATATTAAAAGCAAACTATTTTAAAAATTTAATACCGAAATATGCTTCCGTTTGATTTAATTATAAAAATGAAATAGAACTTTTTTAAGTCAATATATTGTTGTTATGATAATGTTTCAAAACATATTTTATAAAGTACGGTATAATTAAAATAAGAGCATTATATAGCATAAGAATTTTGCACGCATTTAGTTTATAACGCATTCGAAAAAAGGTATTGAATGTATATATATAAAAATACGAGGTATGTGTTAATTGTATGTACACAAAGAAAACTTATATTTAACATTTTACTATATAATATATCAAAAGTAGGATATACTTGAAAAATACTACTATAAAAATTACTACATAATATATTAAACTTTTGAATGCGCACAATATTATATTCAACTTATCTAAAATATTTTAATATATGATATAGTTAATAGTTTCAATTATATCCTACTTTTGATATATTATATAGTAAATAGTTGGATATGTTTTCTCCGTGTATTGTTTTAGACATACCGTGTTTATAAACACAGCAACTCTGTTTACTTAGCATTCGATTGTCTCCATTCAAACGAATTCCTCCTTTTAATTTTACAAAGGTTCTGTGTTGAATCAGCACCATAGTAAACACGGTCATTTTGTGTGTTGGAATTATATCATTATTTTTTATCGCTTACAATTTAAAATAAAATATGTATGTGTTGTAAAATTTAATAACGAAAATATATGGCACTAAACATTTGTTTTTACAATCTGTTCTCGCTTAAATAAACTAAAACATTATACGAACTTAATAATTTCAACATTTATTCATTACGAACTATGCCACAATAATGCGTTGACTTGCAAAATAATATATAGGTCCTTCAATATTTTTTAATTCAAATTTCATATTATAGACAATAATTAATAATTTATTTTATAATTTTCATAATGGATTTTTTTGTTTACATTTGATTCTTATAAGCAAATTATATTGAACAATATCTGTAGCACTATAATAGTATTTAAGATAAATAGAAGATGATTATCGAGTAGTTAATATTATAATTACCCTTTTAGTCTCAGAGTCATGTAATGCAGTGGTTGGCTGAGCGATGTTTATATTGGTTTGTAAAATTCTGAACTGAGAATAAGACTCTTGTAAATTGATTGGTGGACATGGTATTTCACTAAAATAGAAAAATACAAAATTTAGTTAATACATTGCAATAGGGACCATATTATACATTTATTTATCTTTTTTAAACATTCTGTTCAGAAATTTATTAATTATGGCACGACATTCTCATATTTCGCTTGAAGATTATCTGATTTTACTTCTTCAAAGACAAATCCCTTTTACAATAATTTCTCAATTATCTAAATCATTTGGTGCACGATATGACTATAAAGTAAAACAAATCGATATTCTATTACTTTAGAGATGATTAATGATGTTATATATAAAATATTCGCAGTAATGGCAATATTAAAAAAACTTCACTTACAACCGTCTTTAACATTATTTTTCTTTGAAGTTTTATTCAATAAAATACTATACAAAAATGTAACAATCATTTTAATAACTATTTCATCAGCGCGGTTAATTAAACTGTCAAATTATAGACATACTTAGATATAGTAACTTTCATTCATTTTTCTGTGCCTTAATATATCTATGTTTCGTTCCAATTTCGTTTCAATAAATAACCTTCGAAATCAATATTATAGTACATCACTAACATAATTCATTGAAAAATTTAGAAATTTCTTCGAAAACCACAAATTTATGATTGGCGAATGAGTAATCGCATTTTGTATTGATATTTTAAATAATGAACTAAATTACAAAAGCTTTACAATACAAATCATGTTAATTTTAACCCCAAAGATGGAAGAATTTATTAATGGTGTGTTAATATGAAGGTTCAAAGTTGAAATTGATTTCAAAGATGATTGATATATATTCGTAAAACAAATCAATACAGTAATTTAGAAATTTTGTACATTTGAAACTAATGTTTGCTTACATCAATTTCGATCCCGTGCTGCGCGTGCGCTGTAATTTCCGTTTTTTGTCTCTTAAATCACCAATTGGTACTACCAAACATCTCTTCTCTCTTTCGGTCAAGACTTTGTCTGTATTTTCTACTTCTTGTGGAGTTTGCAAAAGTGGCAGAGCCAGATCAGTTTCTGATTTCCAAGCTATTGTAATTCTTTCAGCTGCATCAGTCGTTATTTCTTCCGTACAACTTGGTGGTACCACTTTTTTTTCCTCCTTTGTAACCTCATTGTCAAATGAGCTTTGATGGAAGGATACTAAGTGTAATCCAATAAACATAAACATATTAAATAAATAAATATATTATTGACTTATCATATAGATTTTATTTTTACATAATTAAATTTATAAGTGTTTTTAATAATTTTAATATAAATTATAATGTAAACATTAAAATAATCGATAATTGATTTACAATCGACAGTATTAAATTGAATATCTATGTTTGTCTAAATCAACAAGCTGTACCTCAATATTTAATTTTAATATCTAGACTACACGTATACAAAAATGATGTAGTTGAAATAAAGAAATTATTTTGTTAAGCGTATTTTGTTAAAAATATTTCGTAAATAATTACACTTTTTCTGAAACGGTTAATATATGCTTTTACAAAATTAGTGACAATATGACAAAATGATCGAAATTGAATCATATTTTGTTGATCTAACAAAACTATTTGTTCAGTTAAATAACAATAAAAGTCTATGTTGAATGAAACAAAATTTGTTTGTCTCTACAAAATATTTCTGTGCGTGTAGATTTTGCAAATTTAAGGGAATTAATTAATAATTAATAAATTTAATCCAAATAAATAATGTAATATTTAACATCAAAATTCGTATATAAAAAGATACATAGTTTATCAAAAAACTAAAGTAAATTCAAACAAACCGAATTCATCGGTTGGATAATTGAACACCGGAGGAATTGTAAGACTGAACAATAATTGAAAATCAGTGCTATTAAACTCCATTGCGATGCCATATATATGAATATATCCTTGACTCTATTTGGTAAATGACTGTCATTATAGGTAAAATTAACAATTTCAGGGGCGCGACAATTCGTCTGGCGAATCAGGGTTAATGGTTCAAAGTGTAGCATACTTCGACTTAGACGTTTGATTTGTATACCAAAGCCCACCTGTGATGGATAACTTGTTCCATTATCGTTTTATGATAGTAGTTTCTTCGATCTTTGTGGGTTCAGTGCGCGTTACCTAAAAACTAGGCCAGTTAAATTACATTGATTTTTCTGAATGAGTCCTTCATCTCGCTTCATTTTCGCATTTCGTTTATTTTTGCGTTAATAATTTTATTACGTAATAATAATATAAAAATAACAATGTTGAAAGTACTTTACTTTTACAAATATAAATTAGAATGGCGGTAATGAAAACGAAAAATTAAATTGGTTATTTAAAGCGATGTAGAGCGAGTCAACTGGCGCTTGTTTCAGCATTGTCAAAGTCTTTGTCATTTCATTATTGATTGCTATACGACTTTTAAGCGAATTCGTGTTATTTGGGTTTATAAATATTTGGGGTTTGCAGTACCGTTGCTTGCAGTTTAAAACGTCGAATGCGTATATATACCGTGCCAAGCTGGGAACATTTCAATTTGACGTTTTCTGACATTATTTCATGTACCAATAAATATATTTGAATGAATCGAATACCACTAATAGACGGATTTGTCTAAATCTGTTATATTATATTGATAACAATTTTCGCAGTCATAATTAACATGTTTTGTGTTAAAATGCGGGGTAAAAATGTTGCATATAAGAAAAAATTATTCAAATATCGCATAAAAGATGTAAAAATTAAAATAAAACATGTTAAAAAATTTGTCAGTTGTAATGCTCAATTAACATGATTCGTGTTAATTTTTACTATCAAATTTACAACACCTTCTGGCGTTCGAATGATATCTTGAAGAAGATTTAATAAATTACTATATATACCACTAAAACAATTCTTATTATATAATATAGCAAAGTAGGACAACATTTATTATACTTTTATTATACACTGAAAAAAAGGTTTAATAACTGTTAAGAATTTAAAAATTTAGTACTACTGTATATACATAATAATTTATTTAAATTAAACATTATATTAATTCAAAACTGACATAGGAATTGTCGGTTATTGATGTTGACCCAATATATTCAAATGAAACGTCGTCAACCTTCGGCCGAGTAATGAAGACTAACATTATTATAGTACTATTTGCCAATATCGGCACACTACTATTCCAGCCTTGGCCCGTGCTTGATATTTGTTTAAAACAAATTTAAAAAACATAATGACAGTACATCAACACTGAGAAAATAAAATTGTAAGGAGATCTATGTACATCGTTAGTCGTAAAATTTCACATTATACACGTAGAAAAAAGATATATCGTAAATTGCTATACTTCTAGCATTCTGAGGATATCTCAATGAATGTTACAGAAATTACTATACCTTTTTTATAGCAAACTTTCTTATTTGATATATTTATTTTTCTTACAAGATATAGTAAATTTTCTTATATGATATTGTAC
>JABFQC010003662.1:0-13734 GCA_022817085.1 Psilanteris sp. ZL-2020 | reverse complement strand
TATATAAATAAAAAAAATTAATCATGTTTAATAACATCCTGTACGACCGATGGGAATTGAACGCATAACCTTCAACGTACGAGTTCAAGACATATCCACGTGGCCAACGCGTCTACTTGAAAGAATAACTATTTTGAAGAGTAATAAACTGCATTTCGTAATATATTAATAAAAAGATAATTTTAATTAACTAATACACTTTAACAAAATAAATGTAATTTAATATGTGTTTGTAATTAATTGATTACATTAACTACATATATACGGCCTTCTATCAGTAAATTAAATAATATTTTTTGTATTACAAAGTGCAGCTTATTACTCTTCAAAATAACTAAACTTTCAAGTAGACGCGTTGGCCACGTGGATACGTCCTGAACACGTACGGTGAAGGTTATGCCTTCAATTCCAATCGGTCGTACAGGATATTATTAAACATGATTACAATTTTTTATTTATATAAACATTTTTTTGTTATTATTTGTAACATTCCTGTAACGTAACGTAATTTTTCAATCATAGCTGAATTGTAACGTTCCTGCAACCTTTTGTGACGTTCCACGAACGTAACATGTAACGTACCTGTTACCTTCCACCAACGAGTTTCAAGCGGACATTCGGAAGTACCAGTAACGTGTCGGGAACGTAACTAAGGTTACAGTGACGTTATGGGAACGTGTTTTCTTAAATTTTGTAACGTTACAGTGACGTTCCCTGAACGTAACTGTTCTGTGCGGGTATTTATCCTTATAAATTATATTATTGTACAATATATGGTTTTAAATAAAAAAATATACCGTTGTCAAAACAAAAATATTAAACTATTAATAATTGAAAGAAAAATGAAAAATATTGGTATACTAATTACACGATTAGCCTAATTTCTTAAGCAAACTGACGGAGTATTGATAAAGCAAGCTACGAAACGATCAAGACACGTAAAAGATAAATATATATATATATATATATATATATATCGACGAGTGGAAAATCATCGAGAGCAAGAGGACACGATAAGAGGGAATGCGAGGGGGGCGAGAATCGGGCACGTTCGTGCTTTTGCTATGACCAATGGCGAACGACGACAGTACAGCGTGCGCCGTCTGTATCGATCCCAAGGACTCCTCCGTAATACTACCTGCTATTCCCAGGTCACTTACTCGGTGAATCTTCGTCTACCTTTTTCACTCTTTCCACCCCACGATCTATTTCTTTTCAATTTTTGCAGTTTTATAAAATAATAAAACAACATTTAATTGCAAATCACTCGTTACGAAGGCTTAATTATATTGTTTGCTGTGATAAGGTCATATTAAAATGAGGTCATCCAAAGTAAAGGAATGATCCAAGACGACTCTTTAAAATTGAAAAAATACACATATATAAACATACATATTGGTTTATAGACTTCTAATTAGCTCGTTTCATTGATACATGATTTCGCCCAAGTGAACTTGCATTTAATGAATCAAATCCTTCGTATTTTAATGACTCGTATTTCGTGCGATTTGGCGTTGTTATATATATATTTTTGTTAATAATAGTTATATCCAACCCAAGGTTTAACGAGGACGAAGCGCAAGCGCGGGATATTTTCTTCAGTTACCTCCGTCCAGGGTTGTCCCCTCTGTGTCTGGGCTGGATGAATCCTCCCAAGACCCGCCAGAATCGAAATACGCGAGTACGTGTTGTCACCGAGTCGTGGTGACATCCGAGGACGGACATGCGTACTCGCTTGGCCTATCCCTGACACGGGTTATTAAAATTTTCGAACCAATGAACACTCGGCGTACACGTTGGAGGCAGTGTCACTCGGCGAAGCTATATTTATGTCATTGCACAACCGTCGCGATATATAATTTTGCCTGTAACAATGCAAACGGTGTTCTTACGTGTATTATTAGTATAAGTGGAATTATTGTTATTGTTGTACAACACACAATCCATTTAAGTAAAATAGTTTTTCCAATTTGTGACTATTTTACTGTTTTAAAACTGAAAATTTTGTGTACGTTTGTTTTTAATTATATATATGACGTTTTTTGTAATATAAAAGATATTTTGTTGTAATGTACTGAAATTCAATTTCACTGAGAAAAATAAAGCATGAAAAATTACTGTTTATAATACTAATTTGGGGTCATATGATACATATTGTCAAAATTTACTGTTTTTAACAGAAAAAATCAAGTTATTTACATAGATAATTACTGAATTATAATAATATATTACTGTTAAAAACAGTATATTTTGACAATTTTTATCATATGGCCCCAAATTAGTGTTATAAACAGTAATTTTTCATGTTTTATTTTTCTCAGTGTTATTATTAAGTGGCTCAAGAATGATACGAAAAGAAGCATATTACTATTATAAATTCGAGAGTTAAGTTTTAAAATAATTACTAGTGCTTCTAATGAACAAGTAATGTATTAAAATTCACACCGGCGTTGTATATTTTAATACCCGAGCACTACTTTCAAGTGATTATTCATATTTTCGTATATTTAGGTGAAAATTGTAATATATGGTTCGTATCTGAAAATGTATCCTTTTTTACTTAAAGTCACAATATACAAGAGTCTTATGTGAATTTGTTTAGAGGTAATAAAATAATTAATGATTAATTAAATATTAGCAAAACTATATTTTGCCAAAATAAAAGATAACTGATTGTTATTATTGTATTATTAGAAAATTATTTAAAACCTGTCTGGGTTATAAAACACGAGGTTACTGTCAATCTGAATTTACCACCGGAATAGTAATTGTTTTTTAAAATTAATGTAATTGCTGGCAGTAAATGATCTGATTCGTGATATACTTTATTCAGTGACGATTTTGTTTATTTTCTTCAAAATACATATATATATATATATATATATATATAAATCTTTCTTAGGATCGACAAGGAACAATTTTATCATAAAGTATGGTAAAATTTATCAGGTTCATAATATTTATGTTTATAAATTATATTAAATTCTAAAACAGATGTTTTGGTGCTTGCCTTATCATAAAGTATAGTAAATTTTTGCTATACTTGTTTTTCCTTGCACTGGTCACACGTTTATAGAAATTATTAAAACTGTAAATATCTGGAAAAAAAAGTTTCTAATGATATTAATCCTATACACATGTATACATTTTAATAATATTAGTTACGAAATAATAACTACATAAAAGTTATGCTTTTTGAAACGTTTGGATAAATGAGCAATCAATTTTGCAGAACGTATATCATCATTCGTTTATATAGATATCAAAACGTTATTTCATAACGCCCATTAATTTAAGATGTAAAGTTATGTTTATTGAACAAACCGGGGTTGAGGCAGTCAAACGAGGACACATTTTTTTCGTATCGATAATTGTGAAATAATATTATTTTTTGAGTTCATCGCAAATCATTTTGCTCATTAGTTTACGTAGGAAGATATCGAGCAGAAAGGTGGTTACATCCATATATATATATATATATATACCTATATCTCGCAAGAGAATAGAAGGGTAATACCGAGCTGATGTGTGTTACGAGACCTATACCCGCCCGCGCACTCATCATCACCAAGATAATGGAGTGGGCGGTACGCGAAGGATGTTCCATGGATTCTTGGACCAGTTCACCAGGACTGCTAACAAAAACCACCACTCAACGACTTTGCTACACACGACCATAAAATCATCCTAGTTTCCTGTCTTCATTGTATCATAGAAATAAAAGCAAAGATATATATATAAAAATGATACGAAAATGTTTCAGATAACACCAATAAATATTTATGTTTTATTTTACTACTTTAGATAATTAACTTTTAACAATATCTCTATATTTAAATATAGTTTTATACAAAATGATATTTTACAATCTTATATAGATATACTTTCATTGTTTTGTACATTTATATCGCACAGTAAAATAATATTTTAAACATTGTAATATGAACATGAATGAAGCGTATTCCTGAAAAATAAATCATAATTACTATGAAATGTAGAAAAATGTGAATATACATATACTCGTCGTCACGGCACAGTCGTATATAATTTAATGATTCGTTTATAATAAATGATGACAACCAAATATGTTGGAAATTCAACAATTTTAATATTAATAGTATATCGGAAAAATAATAATAATATACATATTATAATTTATGTAATTACATAGCTTTTTTATTCTAATATGTACATGGAGAAAGCATATATTTATAACCATTTACTTTAGATTATAAAAATATATCAAAAATGGGATATTCTTTAGAATAGTATATATATAAGAATTAGTATAAGTATAGTATTAGAAAAATTTAATGTATTGAAGAAATTTTTATTTTCTTTTCCAGAATATCCTACTTTTTGTAAATTTTATATGGATATATGGATATTTTAATATGAATATTTTTAGATTACATATTTTTTTCTTAGCGTAGTTTTATAAAATCTATAAATAATATACGCTGAAAAGAAAAAAAATAAGGTTACTATATTTATATAGTCTGATTATATATTTATGGTAATGCTGTATCATATACAAAATATAAATTTAATCAATATATACTAAATGCTAGTATATATATCACATCATAAAATTCGCATCTTCAGAATATCTTTAAATTTCAAGGAAAAATATCACTAGAAAATCAACATTGTTCTCAATGTTATTCTCACATTTTAGGTTGGAAATGTTACTTAATAGTGACAAAGTAATTTTTACATTATATCAAAGTAGAATTATCATTTTCATAATAACATTGACTATACAATATTGATTTAACAGTGATATTTTTCTTGTTTAGTAATCTTTATTATAATACCTACTTTTTTAATATACATTTGAAACATAAGATGTAATAATGTATTAATAAATATTATATTTAATTTAGGATATTATTTTATATTACAAAATCAATATTAATAAAAATATAAAAAATTGCAATATATGTTATGTATTTTAAAGGTAAGAAAAATTATATCACATCATTAAAGTATAATAGAAATTTTAGTATGAATGAATTTTGGGATTTCTGCAAATTACTTATATCACACTATAATAAATTTCTTTAACAAATGTATATATAGTACAAAAAATACTACAAAATACTCAGGTAATCACTATTCATATATATATATATATATATATATATATATATATCACATTAAAACATCTTGAACTTATAAAACAAAGTAAAGAATAAATTATAATAAATGAATACATATTATATTATTTGCCTCACATTATAAAACATACTGATACGATGACTGGTTAAACTATTCAAAATCCTAATTCTTATCAGACATAATGATTCTGATTGAATCACACTTTTCTAAAAACGTTCATTATTAAACTTCATAAAAAAATCGCATTATCCCAGAATTGATAGCAAATTCTATACTAATATGTTTCAATTACTCTCACACATATAATCCGATATTATCTCAGATGAATAAAATATGTACTATCACTAAATTCTTGATATTTCGCTACCTACTTCTTAACGTCTCTAAAATAACATACAATTCGAAGCGTAGCTTCTCTAAAGTGTCAAGAGGGGGGTCAAGCGCGTAACGTATCATTTATAATTATCATATTCGTAATATATGTGGACACATTACGAACAAATGAATAGCACGCGGTGTTTTTCGTGGAATCGATTTTGTGTGTATAATATTTTTCTGCCGTGGTTTTATTTGTTTGCTCACTTTGAGCCAGAACAATCTTATCTGTGATTTAAAAAAAAATTGAGACGTCGGTTTTGTCCCTTTGTGAAGTCAAAGATGGATATTCATAACTACCGCTGTATCAGGTTTTATACCACGCGATGCTGGAAGATACACGTCGAAGCTTATGCGTAACCAGACCCGCATATTCGTGTTAACAGTTCTTATATATACACGTACCTATACGCCCGTGTGCGTCTGCATGGGTGCTACAAAGTACAAGGTAATACGAAATTTGTGACATGTGACATGTCACGCGAATTGTACAATGATTTATGTATCGAAGAGATGTTTTTATCGAACGTCCAATGAGTAAGCTATTTTTTACGCGACAAAGTGTAAAAAATATTTATCACGTCATATCGACAAAAATATTTCATTGTCCGTTTCTTGCAAACGTTTTCTGTACCAAGTATATACTGTCACGGTTTTTTAATTCTACGCGACTTATTGCTAACAATAATGAATAGTCCTGGAATGTATATTATAATATATGTGGGTATGTGTGTGTGTTTTTTTTTTTTCAAACCAGACTGTAAAATTTTTAATCAACTTTCTCCCGTTTAAATTCTTGCTTTTTTACAAACCGTTTGGCTAATTGATTTCGAATCGTGATTAAATTAAGCAGAAATGCGACGCCAACCTGCAATGTGTGTGTATATGTTATATATTAGGAAATGGAAGTTACGACGAGTGAATAAAACAAATAAAAAAAAGAAAAGAATCGGAAAACAGCGGTTGTATTACAACGTGAATATTACATTTGTGACTTCGCACGAATAGCAGCTTACGACTGAATATAGAATACGAAAGAAAATACGTAGAGGGTGGGAGGTGCCGCCTTTGCCCCGTGTTATCTAATTTCCTTCGGGAAACACGAAAGTGCAATGTGCCTTGTGCATTATTTAAAAAAGTAGAATTGTCTTGGCAAAAGTATGAGTTTTTGTTTCGAAACGCAAAAGTGCAATTACTTTGCAAAGTTTTGTGTTTGAAAATCCAAAATAATCATATTGAATGAAATTTATAGCGTTCTATAACAATAAGTATTTTGTTAATTTTGTCGGTTCAACAATTTCATACAATTTGCAGACTTTTTTAGTCATTTATATTGGTTTTATGTTTTAAAATATTTCAATATTACTTTTTGTATATTGAATGTCCTTTGTGCATATAATTATTGATTTTTATTCTATTATTATTCATAAGTTTGTGTTATTAGGTTTTAAACAAATCATTAAAAGTCATTATAATATACATTAAAATTGATGTACTAATTTGTTTTTTGTATAATAATTTTTTATTTTAACTGCGAAAATGAGAATTTATCATTATAGATATGTGTTTAAGTTAATACAATATTATTTTATTAATCTTATTTGATATTATAATAATGATTAAATAAAATGTTTATTGATATGAATATTTAATATTAACTGAGCTTTCAATGTATAATCATAATTTTAGATTAGCTATATACTTTTTTATTACAAAATGTTATTAACTTCGACTATCAAAGTTTGGTATTGTTATTTGATTTTGTATTAAAACATTTAATTGCCAAATTAGATTAATGCATTGTATAAAAGTGTGATAGGCAATATTGACCCTTACATAAAAACTTTTCTCCTAAGTAATTTAATGGTATAAGATTACTGAAGTATAATATTACCTTTTGTTTGATAAGTTTGTTACTTAAGTGATTTTAATATAAAAATAGCATTCTATTGAATTTTTTATATATATTTTAAACTTATTTTTTAAAATTAGCCTAATTATTATGTAATTTTAAATGCAATTAAATTAATTTCTTTACACAAATTTAATACTATCTTATACAAAATTATTAAATTATACTAAACATTTAACAATTTCAAATTTTACTGAATTTTAAAGATCAATTCTTTCCAGGTTTAATGTCTTTTCTAGTAATTATTAAAATTTTAGTTTTGTATATATTAATAATTATTATATTATTTTAAATATATATATATATATAATTACTTTGTTTCTGAAGAAAATAAATATTTTACCTATAAAACACATATAATTTCTGTCGATCGAAATAAGGAATAAACTATATTACTTATTCATTCTAATGCCAACAGTCTATCCTATGTGTATAGTCAAGAATATTATATTTTCAGTCTGGACTATTCTTATGGTATATCTATATTTTTACACTGTACATTCCATTTGTGAGTATAAAAATATATATTATTTATACGTATGCAAAAAATATATTATTAATGCAGAAGTATAAAAAGAACAACTAATATATTTCATTATAACGTTATAATTACGCATATAATTGAAATTTGTCATACGAGATAATTCATACAATTGAACAAATTATTTGGTATACGAAAGATCTGAGATCACTTAAGTTCTGTTTCACTTTTTAACAGTATTATTGATGATGATAATTTAAAATAATTTGAATGAAATCTAATGATTGTGAGTAGAAACAATGAGCCATGGTGGAAAAGAATTAAACACTGCAAGAGGCTCATGTCAAAGCTTATAATTTTATATAGTGTTATATAAATCTTTTATTATACTTATTAGATGTATATACGTGACAGCAGATTTATATACGGATACTCTAATCTAGTCATATTATTAACTTTTGGCTAAGACAATATGAAGACAATTATTTAATTTTAATGAACAACGGGGCACAGTCGAATATAATTTAATGATTCGTTTATAATAAATAATGAGAACAATATGTTTTGGAAACTTAATAATTCTAATATTAATAGCATATCGGAAAAATAAAACAAATTGCATTTTGGCATGGATTTGTGAAAATGATTTAAATTTAAAAGGGAAATAATGGAAAACGATTTTATTTCATGTGATCCATAAATTATGAAATTGAATCCTGTGCTTATACCACGCAATATTATATGAATTGATTCGCAATTTCATTTTGATATAAAAATTAAATTACTTTTTACATTTATCGTATATTATTCACGATTATCATTAATTTGATTTAAAAATGCGTTCTTTTTTAATTATATTGTTTATTGCAGTATCTAATTAAAGTGTGCCAGTTTTGCGTGGAAATTGATAACAAAGTCACAAATACGGAATGTTGAAGTTAAAAGAGAACTCGTTTTCTTGTTTAACTTGGTAACTGTCGCAAGAACGCCGTACGATACTCGCAAGAAGTTATGATTATAAATCGTCTACCTTCGGAAAATGTAAAGAGGTGTAGGTTGTAGCGTTGGCATGAAAGTAGAAGATGGTAGTGCGGCAACTGCAGAAGACCGAGGGTGAGAGTTTGTCAGCACCAAGCCAAATGAAATTGTATTAAAGTTTCACCTCGTAACGTAGAGTTTGAGAGTCAGAGGCATCCTCGTTTTCCGTCTTTCGCGAGGGAAGAACGGGATATTAAACTTGTCGTTTTAACACAAAATAAAGCACAGAACGGCCTGTGGCGTAAAAGACTTTCGGCTCCTTCTTCTTCCTCACTATTCTTACCGCGACTCGATAACCCCATCTGAAAACATTGCGCGGAAAAAATAATTTTAAAATTGCAAGTTTATCCAATTTGCCTATATTTTTCATGATTAACTATTGAATTACGGTCAGACGAAATATATTTAAAAATTGTATTATAGTAATTTGGTAAAACCTGTTTTTATGCAGTTAATTTATTTCAAGTAAAATTATTCAAAAAGTAAATTTATATAATTCTAATCTTTCAAATTAATTACATATATGTTGTGATATTATTTTATAATGAATGATGGTAATTAACTGATTGAATAACAAACGGTATAAGCATTATTCATATTGATGGATATTGTAGTCTATTTTTTACAGAATTGTTTATGAATAAAGCATAAAAATTAAATTGCGTAAACATAATTTTTCACGTTGACGAATTGCTATGTGACGTTCCCCTTAAATATAAGTTTGGAATCGCGTTGGAACGAGGGTATTAGAGTCTAATAATTTCGAAACTCATTTGAATATTTATATAATCAAAAATAATTGCACCCTTCCGATTATTTCAATGATATATTTATTAAGTACTTTAGTTCAAATCAGTAATGATCATACAGTTAGAAAAATGTATATTGAAAATTATTGTGTCAAAACAGTAGTTCGATGCGATGTTTGTCAACAAATAATGGTTACCTTTAAAACACAGTAATAAATATAGGAAAATCGAAACAATATTTACGATATTTAAGGGCAACTTTTATGTGTTGACAAACATTGCATCTGTTTGGACACAGTAATTTTTAATAGACGTTTTTCTTGGTTTAACGAAACTAAACTCTAAATTATTTTTACATACTGTTGATTTTATTATTATTATGATTTGTTAAATTCAAATTATTGTCATTTATAGTTCGCATATATCTATAAAATTTCAATTTTTCAAGCATTTAATATTCACTTTTATACCTCACTTTTTAGTAGATAATCCAATTCAGCTCTCGCAGGATTTTAATATCGTAAGGCATTGATTTTTCATTCAGGCGA
Organism: Psilanteris sp. ZL-2020; assembly: GCA_022817085.1. Taxonomy (NCBI): domain Eukaryota; kingdom Metazoa; phylum Arthropoda; class Insecta; order Hymenoptera; family Scelionidae; genus Psilanteris; species Psilanteris sp. ZL-2020. The sequence goes on along the minus strand of JABFQC010003662.1, from coordinate 3,510 downwards.
TTGCTTGCACCAAGTGAACGAAAATGTAAGATGTAAACATCCGTATTTTAAAACAAATGTAACGCTGCCCGTTTCCGAAGTCCCGTATAAACATTCATTTGCATCGATAATTTTACACTTGTCTTTGCAAATAATATTTTACCGGCTTATAATATTACATTAATAATCGAATTTTGAAAGGTCTTAAAATTCCATGGTCCGACTTATTTTGATTATATCTAGCCCTACGAATTAAATTTCGTATTCCTTTTAAAATGATAATTGTCTTGCTTTGTGCCGTAATTACGGATGGCCCGCCGATAATGCCCACCTTCGAAATTTCATAACGAGCAACATAGTTCGCAAAACGTCAGCGTGATTTATGTTCGGGAAATGGGTCCTGCCTCCGAGGCTGAGTCGACTACTTTTACAAAATGATCAAATCTACGTGTTTAAAGAAATCGGTGGCATTAACCGTTTAGTCGCACGAGTAATATACGTTTGCAAACAAAACGGTTTGGTGCGTCGTAAACGGGAACACAATTGGATCATAAATTCTAGACAATTAAAATAATAAGAAAGTAATTATTAATAATATGTTGCAACATAATTAGTTGCTTCGATATTGTTGCTGGTTTGAGAATACTTTTTAATATAATTCATACATATTTGCTGCCTTCGAAAAATGATTGTCACTAATTTTTAACGCGACTACTTTTTCAATATGTTTCAGGATTTTGAGTTTTCACAAATGTGAATCTATAATATAATGTAAGGTACACGTAGAAAAAAGTTGTAGTGTAAATTTCTATACTTCTAGCATTCTGAGGATATTTCAGTTAATGTTACGGAAATTACTATACCTTTGTTATAGCAAACTTTCTTATATAATATAGTTAATTTGCTTACAAGATGTAGTAAATTTTCTTATATGATATTGTACTGTGCAAAAATTTTATAACAATTTTTACAATATCTTATAGTAAGAAGTACTGTATGGTATTACAAAAGTTACTTTAGTATAGTATATAGTAATTTTGCATTGGTTTTATTTCGATGTCCTTGGAATGCTAGACTTATAGTAATGTTTAATGTAACTTTTTTTGTACGTGTATTAACCAAATTTAAAAACTAATTCAAAACAAGTACTAATTATTTAATGAATTATTAATTGTTTATTAAAATACATTTCATTCTAAAACGGACAACTAAATATTTATTTATTATTGACTGTTTTTTCGTTAATGCAAGGATATATTGATTTTAAATGACTTCATTTTTATCTTCATATACAAATGTAAATAATCGCTCTCTATTCAAATCTGCTTGTTGATAATTACAAAATGCGTGCCCGTGATTAATATATTATATATATACCTATACATATATAAATATTACTGAAAATATTGCTACAAAAATAATGCCGGACTAGACGCGCTACTTGCACGGACGTAAAATTGGCGAGGGTAGCAGTGATCCGGTGTTGGCTAAGCGATAGTTGTCTTCTTTGCTCTGTAAGCATATGTGTTATGATTTATAGCGTACTACGGTAGAAGAGACATCGAGTTTCCACGCACCTCGTCGATTTTTTCAGCACCCGCGCGCTACTCCCGGAGTCGAGCAGCGTCATAAATTTTCGTTTCTCGTCGCGTATGTATTATGCATTCTCTGTCCACCCGTACGTTCCCGAGGCCGTATTTAGAGCTCTTGACAATTATCTTTCCGGTGGGTAAGAAGCATGTAATATTCATGCCGAGAACGTAAGTGGACGAACGGACCGACACACAATACCGGAGATCTCGAGATTGCGCGCTTACCGTGACACTAATACCGGGAAGGAAACGGAGAAAATCAGACTTAATTGGGACACATTGTATAACGACCGTTTAATCGTCGAGAGACGAAGCGGCATCGTAACGATGGTAATAACACTATTACGACAACGCGGCTATCATTATTTTTCTAGTTATTGCATTTATTTATGTATCGTGAGCCGCGCGCTTAATTCATTAGCCCGACGTCTTCGTGTTCAGACGCACTTCGAAACAAATATCTGGATCCGCTCGATGGACGAATTAATGCACGCGGTGATACTTGCTATATGAGTTAATCTGACTTTGGTATCGTTATTCTGGCTTTCTTTTTTTGCCGGTGAATGATAATGATGATGATGATGACATGTTATTAAAGTAATCCGAGCTATTTATGCGATTTTTTACTGAATGATTTCACGCAGGATGCAGTTTAGTTTGCTAAAATGTGGAAAGTATTTTTTGTCAGGACATAATTATGGGGAGCGCCTGTTTTATTCGCGTATCAAACATAGTGATTGATAGTATTTCGTAGACAAGCGCTATGGATAATTATTATTAGTTTACATAGAAATTGGTAAATTCGAACTGTTGATTTCCAATTAATGACGATACTTTCCGCGAAACGAGAAGGAAAAAGAATCAGCCGTTTAATTTATCGTTTCGGTCGAGCAGCGAGCGGTTCGATTTAAAATTATGTTACTATTTGTAATTTCGTTAACGGTGATTATATTTCGGCGGAATATAATTGTAAATCAATGCTCGTTTATCGCTGCGTTATAGATTATCGAATAGTCAATTCCCACAATGCCCATCGCTCTTTCTGCAAACTGAGATAAAGACTCACTGTATTCGGATAAAATATTACCAAAGCAATATATATATATATTTTGGAATATGTTTATCAGTATATTTTGTTTTTATTAAACGATTGGCAAAAATTGAACTTCGAACGTGGCTGTTTATGATTTTGACGAATTTGACGACATCAAAGTATAGAAAGATAAAAGTAAAAAGAATACTTTTTTTAATGGGACGATATTAATAAACGGCCGAAAATTCACTTTGAAAATTATATTTTTGTTTTCGTTTTGATTGTATTTTTTGGCATCGATTTTTAATATCGTCCGATAATAATATACAATTAACGCTATTATATGTATATTTCACAGCAATTAATTTGAAATATAGTATAAATAAGGTAAAAAAATATATAAAAATATATAAATTATGATTTAAATATCAAATTTTGAAATTCAAATGAAAACTTCACGCATTTACAATATAATGAAGCAAAGTAAAATCGCACTGATATTAAAATGAATACTATCCCAAATTTTACAAATTAAAATATAACAATTTAATTATAAGAGTTTAACAAATTAAATACACCCTGAATAGTCAAAGTACAAGTTGTAAAATATAAACTTATTCTCCAGCATTAAAAACCGCAAGTACAAAATTCTGTCAATATACCTTATAACAATATATATATATATATATATATATATATATATATATATCTATATATATGTATGCTGCGTTTCGTAAACGAGACCGCGCCCCTTTTACGTCCCTAGTTGCGCGTGTGCAAAATTTTTTTTCTTTTGGAAAACAACGTACGCATGTGTTGGGGGACAGCTGTCGAGGGGGGGTCCCACCGAGAACACAATTTAGTGTGCGCGTGCACCACACTACCCGTACAGCGTCAGCCAGGGTG